>CM064512.1:4564399-4616899 GCA_032716605.1 Paralithodes platypus
GACATTTTTCTACCGAAAAATTTACACATTTATCTTGAAAGGGGGTCTAGGGGGTGTAATTTTAAGCTTGATGGAAGTCTAGGGAACACACCAAAAACCTCCCCTTAAGCCGGTATCACACGAGTTTTTTTTAGTCAACATTCGATTATCAACATTTTTCTGGCAACATTTTTGGGATCTTTTGCACTGTTATCGGAAGCTAGACTGGTGATAGAGGAATTTGGGTAACATAAATATATACAATGTTGGTCTCATAAGCTGCCAGACCAGTGTTGAGGGAAAATGCGCTCGTGTGATACCGGCTTTGCTATGAGTATGTGAGCCTACCTTGAGTGAGTGAGTGAGTGTTGAGGTAGTGGGGGGGGGGGGGGGGGCGTGTCACTAGGGGGTGTTGGGAGCGGCGGGTCACGTTAGGTAACACTCACAGACAACCACACACTGCCTCAGTCAACAGGTCTGAGGGACACTGTGGCTCCCGCGCATACCACACTGCGCATTATACCTCCACCACCGCTATAATACCTCCTCATCCACCAACGCCGCCAACAACACCACCACCACTATACCACCACCACCGCTATAGTACCTCCTCCACCAACGCCAACAACACCACCACCACTATACCTCCACCACCGCTATAGTACCTCCTCCTCAACCAACGCCAACAACACCACCACCACTATACCACCACCAACGATAGAGTACCTCCTCCACCAACGCTAACACCACCACCACCACTATACCACCACCAACGATAGAGTATCTCCTCCACCAACGCTAACACCACCACCACCACTATGCCACTACCAACGATAGAGTACCTCCTCCTCCACCGCTATAGTACCTCCTCCACCATCGCCAACAACACCACCACCACCAACGATAGAGTACCTCCTCCACCAACGCTAACACCAACAACACCACCACCACACACATAGTTCGATATGTACAGAACTATATGTTATTTCTTCCTAAGCCAACACTTGGGCACCACGACAACCACATCCACACTTCCCAACATTATACCTCCACCACCGCTATAGTACCTCCTCCTCCTCCACCAACGCCAACAACACCACAACCACATCTACACTTCCCAACATTATACCTCCACCACCGCTATAGTACCTCCTCCTCCTCCACCAACGCCAACAACACCACAACCACATCTACACTTCCCAACATTATACCGGACTGACATAAATCTTTTGTGTATGGTACTCTTGTTAACCCTCTCTCTCAATCTTATAATTACCCCTCCAAAATAAGTTTTCTGCCACCAGCTCACTCAAAGACAACTGCAAAAAACTAAAAGTTTCTAAACACACCTGATGGTCACAAAGGCTTTTAAGTATCCCAAAATAGGCTCAAATCGCGTCCCTTACACGGTCAACTCTGGCCATAGGCCATACATTTAATCGTGCTAATCAAAAATTGCTAATATTGCAATAGTATATCAGCGACTGGGATAGGGATAGTGCCAAATGTATGGATTATCAAACACACACACATACCATATGCATGCACATTTATTGTGTGTGTGTGTGTGTGTGCGTGCGTGCGTGTGTGTGTGTGTGTGTGTGTGTGTGTGTGTGTGTGTGTGTGTGTGTGTGTGTGTGTGTGTACCAGTGGGTAGCTATATAATCGTGAAAATATGTATAGATGTGTGTGTGTGTGGGGGGGGGGGGGGGGGGTATTTAATAGATCGTAAGTGTCACTAGCTAAATTTCCCAGAATGGCTTTCAATGGGGGTAATGCGGAGCTAAAAATAACGCTGTATATCGAGAGAAATACGCTGGGTTTTCACAATCACCTATATTACAAACAATTCCCATACCGGTACATTTAATATACTTCTTGCTCAATACTAGAAACATAAAGTTAATATAACGCTTCCTACAGAAAGAAATGTTAGTAGTTCCCTTGCTATCTCTCTACCACCACTCTGCTTCCTACAGACAGAAATGGTAGTAGTTCCCTTGCTATCTCTCTACCACCACTCTGCTTCCTACAGAAAGAAATGTTAGTAGTTCCCTTGCTATCTCTCTACCACCACTCTGCTTCCTACAGAAAGAAATGGTAGTAGTTCCCTTGCTATCTCTCTACCACCACTCTGCTTCCTACAGAAAGAAATGGTAGTAGTTCCCTTGCTATCTCTACCACCACTCTGCTTCCTACAGAAAGAAATGGTAGTAGTTCCCTTGCTATCTCTCTACCACCACTCTGCTTCCTACAGAAAGAAATGGTAGTAGTTCCCTTGCTATCTCTCTACCACCACTCTGCTTCCTACAGAAAGAAATGGTAGTAGTTCCCTTGCTATCTCTCTACCACCACTCTGCTTCCTACAGAAAGAAATGTTAGTAGTTCCCTTGCTATCTCTCTACCACCACTCTGCTTCCTACAGAAAGAAATGGTAGTAGTTCCCTTGCTATCTCTCTACCACCACTCTGCTTCCTACAGAAAGAAATGGTAGTAGTTCCCTTGCTATCTCTCTACCACCACTCTGCTTCCTACAGAAAGAAATGTTAGTAGTTCCCTTGCTATCTCTCTACCACCACTCTGCTTCCTACAGAAAGAAATGGTAGTAGTTCCCTTGCTATCTCTCTACCACCACTCTGCTTCCTACAGAAAGAAATGGTAGTAGTTCCCTTGCTATCTCTCTACTACCACTCTGCTTCCTACAGAAAGAAATGGTAGTAGTTCCCTTGCTATCTCTCTACCACCACTCTGCTTCCTACAGAAAGAAATGTTAGTAGTTCCCTTGCTATCTCTCTACCACCACTCTGCTTCCTACAGAAAGAAATGTTAGTAGTTCCCTTTCTATCTCTCTACCACCACTCTGCTTCCTACAGAAAGAAATGTCAGTAGTTCCCTTCCTATCTCTCTACCACCTCTCTGCTTCCTACAGAAAGAAATGTTAGTAGTTTCCTTCCTATCTCTCTACCACCTCTCTGCTTCCTACAGAAAGAAATGTTAGTAGTTCCCTTTCTATCTCTCTACTACCACTCTGCTTCGTATAGTAAAATGTTAGTACCGGTAGTTCCCTTCCTATCTCTCTGCCACCACCACTCTGCCGCTCATTACTCTCCCGTCTCTCCTGCCACTCTGAATAATTGACGCGGGGGCGGAGGGGGGAGAGAGGGGACACGTAAGAGAGAGAGAGGGGATAAGTATGAGAGGGGGTAGTGGGTGATGTGATGAGGACCTAGGAGGGAAGGAGGTGTATTACAAGAAGGCTGGTGGGTGGATGTGAATGAGTTAGGAGGCTGATGATGGAGTGATTTAGAGAGGGTAGGATGCCAGGTAATAGGGAGTACACAGGTGATAGAAACTGTGTGAGTTCAAAGGAGGGACTGGATGAACTAATCCATACGTGTTAACATGAGACGGTAATAAGGCTGCTATGATCATAGGGGTTATACATTATATAACAAAGCATTTTACAATTAAGGGGAGATGTCCACTTGAGGGATTTTTTTCTTTACTCCTTTCTCCCTCATGTTTAGCCCCATTGCTTTTCTAATTTTAAGACTTTCGCCCCATTATTTTGACGATTTTAAGAACCTTCGACCCATTTCTGTCAATTTTTAGACCTTTCGTGCCATTTAGGTGTCGATTTTATCCTGGCGAGCGATAGCGAGCCTGTAATTTAAGAGGAACCGGCTTTCAGCCGGGACATTTTTCTACCGAAAAATGTACAAATTTATCTTGAAAGGGGGTCTAGGGAGTGTAATTTTAAGCTTGATGGAAGTTTAGGGAGGAAACTAAACACCTGCCCTTAATCTAAACACCTCCCCTTAAACTAAACACCTCCCCTTAAACTAAACACCTCCCCTTAAACTAAACACCTCCCCTTAAACTAAACACCTCCCCTTAATCTAAACACCTCCCCTTAAACTAAACACCTCCCCTTAAACTAAACACCTCCCCTTAAACTAAACACCTCCCCTTAAACTAAACACCTCCCCTTAAACTAAACACCTCCCCTTAAACTAAACACCTCCCCTTAAACTAAACACCTCCCCTTAAACTAAACACCTCCCCTTAAACTAAACACCTCCCCTTAAACTAAACACCTCCCCTTAATCTAAACACCTCCCCTTAAACTAAACACCTCCCCTTAAACTAAACACCTCCCCTTAAACTAAACACCTCCCCTTAAACTAAACACCTCCCCTTAAACTAAACACCTCCCCTTAAACTAAACACCTCCCCTTAATCTAAACACCTCCCCTTAAACTAAACACCTCCCTTTAATCTAAACCCCTCCCCTTAAACTAAACACCTCCCCTTAAACTAAACACCTCCCCTTAATCTAAACACCTCCCCTTAATCTAAACACCTCCCCTTAAACTAAACACCTCCCCTTAAACTAAACACCTCCCCTTAATCTAAACACCTCCCCTTAAACTAAACACCTCCCCTTAAACTAAACACCTCCCCTTAATCTAAACACCTCCCCTTAAACTAAACACCTCCCCTTAAATTAAACACCTCCCCTTAATCAAACACCTCCCCTTAATCAAACACCTCCCCTTAATCAAACACCTCCCCTTAATCAAACACCTCCCCTTAATCAAACACCTCCCCTTAATCAAACACCTCCCCTTAATCTAAACACCTCCCCTTAAACTAAACACCTCCCCTTAAACTAAACACCTCCCCTTAAACTAAACACCTCCCCTTAAACTAAACACCTCCCCTTAAACTAAACACCTCCCCTTAAACTAAACACCTTAATCTACCCCTGAATACCAGCCATTCTCGCTCCGCTTCATGATGTTTTACTGACGAATGCTAAGCTAGGGGGTATGCTGACTTCTGATGCTAAGCTAGGGGGTATGCTGACTTCTGATGCTAAGCTAGGGGGTATGCTGACTTCTGATGCTAAGCTAGGGGGTATGCTGACTTCTGATGCTAAGCTAGGGGTATGCTGACTTTTGATGCTAAGCTAGGGGGTATGCTGACTTCTGATGCTAAGCTAGGGGGTATGCTGACTTCTGATGCTAAGCTAGGGGGTATGCTGACTTCTGATGCTAAGCTAGGGGGTATGCTGACTTCTGATGCTAAGCTAGGGGGTATGCTGACTTCTGATGCTAAGCTAGGGGGTATGCTGACTTCTGATGGTTGGTAATACTGTCTCAACGCTCGGACAGTGTTGCCAATACCGAGCAGTAAGATTAATGGTACCCTAATTACAGTGTAGAAAGAGTAATGCAACTATTTATTTATTGGTACTTAAGGGGAGGTTTCTAGTTTGTTTCCTACTCTTCCAGCAATCTTAAAATTTCACCCCCTTGACCCCCTTTTAAGATAAATTTGTAAATTTTTCGGTAAAAAAAAATCCCGGCCAATGGCCGATTACTCTTAAATTACAGGCTCGCTATCGCTCGCCTGGATAAAATTGACACCTAAATGGCACGAAAGGTCTTAAAATTGACAGAATGGGGCGGAAATTCTTAAAAATCACCAAACTAATGGGGCAAACGTCTTAAAATCTCAAAAGCAATGAGGCTAGACATGAGGGAGAAAGGGGTCAAGAAAAAAGTCCCTCAAGTGGAAATCTCCCCTTAAGTAATGGTTTATCGGAAAGCAATATATATATATATATATATATATATATATATATATATATATATATATATATATATATATATATATATAAAGAGAGAGAGAGAGAGAGATAGAGATAAAGTGACCAAATCACTCCATAGGTATATTAACTCTACGGACAACTACACCCACGTTTCACTATCTCTCACACTCTTCTTGGCCTCTCTTTCCCTGGCTTGTATCCATTCGGCCCCATTCATCCAACTGTTTTAAGACGTTTATCCCCATCCAGCTGTCGATTTCTACCGAAAAATGTACCCATATATCTTGAAGGGGGGGTCTAGAGGGTGTTTTTTCTAAGGTTGAGGAAAGTGTAGTGAGGAAACTAAAAAATAATTGAACACATTAATTAATATACCGCCCCCCAAAAAAATAAAAAAAATAAAAAAAAAAATAAATAAATAAATAAATAAATAAATAAATAAATACAGCCACTATTATAGCCCCTTAACCCCTTCACCACCATGATGTATTTGCTATGATATTCTGGTTACCATTACACGTTTTTCTTTAGCTTACAATATACTTCTAGGATTCATAGGTGTAAATACGATCTCGATAAACCCTCTGAACAACATAGGTCCTTCTTAAACAGCATACAATCGTCTAACTTTAGCCAGAATCAAAGGTTAAAAGGCGTCATGGTGCTGAAGGGGTTAACGCTCTTGGTTCTAATTATCTAGTAGGACGTGCCCGGCAAAGCAAGGTATTATCAGTCGTCTCTGTTGGAACGTGAGTGTCTTTATCAGATCAAAGGATTACTCAAACCTCTGTGAAAATATAGCTACCGGGTACTGAAAATTGGTACCGTAGTTATTTCACTTGACATCCACCAAATAAAACTTTGGTGTGCCAATATCATTTTCCATTTCAGTATGTATTCGTCAATTGAACCTTCTGACTCAATATGCATGTACACAATTGATCTTTATCCAAAATTATGTTTATATAAGTAATAGCCCATTCTTAACATCAATTACAAACCCCAATGTACCTGAATAAACTAATGAAAGCATATGGTCCTCCCGGGATTCGACTCGGGACACCACACCCAGAACATAAGCACCTAGACCAATACACCACCAACTCAGTTATGATCTCCACCCTATGCCACTTCGCTTCCCCCTCTGTTACTCTCCACTGGTCTGTCATAACCAACCCTAATCCACCAACACCACAGGGTCAAGCTCTCGCCATTCAGCAGACAATCCACCGTACCACGATATTATTTCCTCTTAAATAAGTCCAGGAAAGATACACACACGTCGTAGTGCGTGTGTTGGTGTCATGAACTGGCTTGATGTACGATCGGGGGTATTAAGTGTTGTCATAGATTCCAGTGGTTTTCGCTCAACAAGTGTTATTGGTATCTTTATAGTTACTGGGAAAAGTGCTTATCCCTCAGAGTATTAGTCAGTGTCCGAAACTTTGTGAAATATCTGACAACACCTATTAACCTTGATTGTACGAATCTTACATGTATGAAGGGGAGAAAGACGGCCCATCTACCCTTAAGGGGAGATCTCCACTTGAGGGATTTTTTTCTGGACCCCTTTCTCCCTCATATTTAACCCCATTGCTTTTGATATTATAAAACGTTTGCCCCATTAGTTTAGCGATTTTAAAAACTTTCACCCCATATTAAGACCTTTCTTGCAATTCAGGTGTCTATTTTATCCTGGCGAGCGATAGCGAGCCTGTAATTTAAGAGGAACCGGCCTTCGGCCGGGAAATTTTTCTACCGAAAAATGTACAAATTTATCTTGAAAGGGACTCAAGGGGGTGTAATTTTAAGCTTGATGGAGGTCTAGGGAACAAAGTAAATACCTCCCCTTAATTAATAAGGAGGATTTGAGTAATGAGTTTCACATGTAACACAGCAGGGTAATTATAACAAGGCAACCCCAACATTGTACATTAGATTAGGATATAGATTAGGATATAGATTAGGATATAGAGATTAGGATATAGATTAGGATATAGATTAGGATATAGATTAGGATATAGATTAGGATATAGATTAGGATATAGATTAGGATATAGATTAGGATATAGATTAGGATATAGATTAGGATATAGATTAGGATATAGATTAGGATATAGATTAGGATATAGATTAGGATATAGATTAGGATATAGATTAGGATATAGATTAGGATATAGATTAGGATATAGATTAGGATATAGATTAGGAAATAGATTAGGATATAGATTAGGATATAGATTAGGATATAGAGATTAGGATATAGATTAGGATATAGATTAGGATATAGATTAGGATATAGATTAGGATATAGATTAGGATATAGATTAGGATATAGATTAGGATATAGATTAGGATATAGACTAGGATATAGATTAGGATATAGATTAGGATATAGATTAGGATATAGATTAGGAAATAGATTAGGATATAGATTAGGATATAGATTAGGATATAGATTAGGATATAGATTAGGATATAGATTAGGATATAGATTAGGATATAGATTAGGATATAGATTAGGATATAGATTAGGATATAGATTAGGTAATGAAGATCGTGGATCGTGGTGTCCCGGGTTGGAATCCCGGGAGGACCATATGCTTTCATTAGTTTATTCAAGTGCATTGGGGTTTGTAATTGATGATTTTATGTTAAGAATGGGGTGTTACTTATCTCTATTCTATCACTACTACAATAATTAATGTTAATAACGGGGTGTTACTTATATCTATTCTATCACTACTACAATAATTAATGTTAATAATGGGGTGTTACTTATCTCTATTCTATCACTACTACAATAATCAATGTTCCTCAGAGCTCTCTTAGTGCATACCACCTCTTCTACGCAGGGTACGTAGTAACTGTCTTGCAACACAATCCCACCCCTATTCTGTACAACACTCTAACTCAAGAGTGAAACTTTACTCCCAATTATTCTTCTATTCAACAGCTGAGCTCTGGAACCCTGAATCCATCTTTCCCTCATCCTATGACTTAAATTGTTTTAAACTCCGTGTGTCCAGACATTTTGGCTCGAACGTTCCTTGATTTGGCCCTGTCACTCTTTTAACTCTGGGGGAGGCACTCGTCACAGGCAGTGTCTTGCCTTTTGTCTCCCTTATCCGCATAGGGGGAAAAAACAAAATAATAATAATATATACCGGTAACGGTATATATATATATATATATATATATATATATATATATATATATATATATATATATGTGTGTGTGTGTGTGTGTTATCAATTGGATATTTTCAATACGTTAGGTCTTGTGACTCAGCTTTTCAAATACTATTTTTGCTAATAATGCGATAATGCCCCCCCCCCCCCCCTTGCACACACTTTCCATCCAAACTCTATATTAAACTCCACCACTGACGCTAATTTTATCTGGTATATATTACGACTTCCATTAATAATTAATTCCATGTTGGCGAGAAGTTTTGGCCGTGACAAATGGCTCTTCAGGCGAGGCAGGTCTTTGATAATGTTTTCTGTGAAGGCCAGACGTGCCCCTGTTACCAAGGCGCAGCAATCAAGAGGCCTTAATGAACAGAGTTGCCACATTATTAACCCTATGAGTTTTTTGTTTTCTATGTGAGTGAGGGAGACAAAAGGCATAACTGCCTATAGCGAGTGCCTCCCCCATAGTTGAAAGAGTGACAGGGCCAAAATCAAGGGTCCTTCGAGCCAAAATGCCTGGAAACACGGAGGTTGAAGCAATTCAAGTAATAGGAGGAGGGAAATACTGATTCTGGGAGAGAGTTCCAGAGCTCAGCTGTTGAATAGAAGAAAGTCTGAGAGTAACGTTTCACTCTTGGGTTTGAGAGTTGCACAATACTGCCTGTACCATTTTCTGGCTTACCCGTCTTGTTTTCACTCTTACTCTGTGCCACTCTTAAACCCCACGTGTCACACGTTCCACCTTAATCAATAACATGGACCAGTGGAATTATTACTTCTATAAATATTGTCAACTGTCCACACATTCCTTCCGAGGCCCCAATTAATCAAAGTTGTCCACGGCCACCGCACAATATCGCATTCTCACCCGTCCTGCCCCAAACGACCCCTCAAAATGTCCTGGACGACGGTTTGTCAATGTTGCTATCAAATTTTGCAATATTCGCGGCCTTTTCCTTTAACGTTCCCTCTGTTCAACACCACCTCTCCTCCAACTAAGCCTGCCAACAACCCCAAATCTATCTCTACGTACTGTCTCTATCCTAGTTTCCAAGCCAAAGGTGGATGTTGTGTATAGGTGCACAACAAACTCCCTTGCTCTCGTGTTCCCAATTACTATGAGTGGCTAGAGACTTTAATATTCTCTATTTATAGTGTAGAAGGGTACTACAGAAACTTTATATACATTTTTGGTACTATGATTGGTATAATTAGAATAGGCAGAACGAGAGAGAGAGAGATAGTGAGTGAGTGAGTGATTGAGAGAGAGAGATGGGGGATATGTTTGAAATGTTACTTAGCGATGATAAATAATGAAACACTGGTAACCAAAAATATAACAATATGATAATTAACAAGCATATAATCTGAATGTTGGGTTGAAACAGGGGTGTGTAATGTCCCCGTGGTTGTTTACTGTATTATATGGATGGAGTCATGAAAGAAATACAAGGAAGAGCAGTGGATGTTGGTGTATCGCTGATAAGGGAGGGAAATGAGTGGAAGCTACCTGTACTGCTGTTTGCTGATGATACAGTTCTGTTGAGCGATAATGAATGGGAGTTGCAGGGTCTGGTAAATATGTTTGGAACAGTGTGTGAAAAACAGAATCTGAAGGTAAATGCGGGGAAGAACAAGGTTATGGTCTTCGAAAGGTGTGAAGCCACAGAGTGTGAGGTGAAGTTGAATGGTCAGGCTATGGAGATTGGCAGCTCCTTTAAGTATCTGGGCAGTGTGTTGAGTAAAGATGGGACTATGGATGAAGAAGTGCGGGAGAGGGTGCAACAGGGGAAGAGACTTGTAGGAATGCTGAAAGCAGTAACAAGAAATATGGTGGTCAGTATGGAAGTGAAGAAGTCCTTGCATGATAGTGTGGTAATCCCGACACTGACTTACGGAAGCGAAGCATGGACGTTGGTGGAGAGAATCAGACCAAGAGTGAGAAGGGTGGAAATAAATTACTTGAGAAGTGCGTGCAGAGTTACATGGAGGGATAGACAGACGAATGAGGAAGTAAGAAGGAGGTGTGGTGTGAAGGTAGATGTGCTGGAAAGTGTGAAAAGGAACACCTTGAGATGGTTCGGCCATATGGAACGTATGGGAAGCTAGAGAATGACTAAGAGGGCGTACGAGAGCGAAGTGGAAGGACAGAGAGGGAGAGGTAAACTGAAAGAGAGGTGGGAGGATGGAATGAAGAAATATATGGATGAAGGCGGTGCTGGTTGGGAGGAGGGGCGTCGACTGGCTGGGGACAGAGGTGCATGGGGGCGTTTCGTTCGTGGCCACCCCTTCGGGGATCACGGAGTCAGCCAATACATAGATAGATAGATATTCTTATTGAATAAACACTACAGATCTAACAGGCCACATTGCTTCTATCAACTTGAGAGAAAACAAATGATTCGTAGAGTCGTGGAAACAAAAATAAGTCATACACATTCGAGACCCATCTTTAGCTTACCTTGCTTTTGCGTGTGGTTGGTGACGATGTCCTCAAAGTATCCTCATAAGGCTCAAATGATACACAGTGTTCTCAAGCTGAACCAAGACACTTCGGTACGGTAATATACAGTGTTTATAAAGAAAGGAATGTGCTTGGATAGGCTCGCTTATGAGTTGATACGATGATTATTAACTGCCCTGTGAGAGGAGGAGTTGACATAATATAAGAAACATATTAACCCTTTAAGTACCAGCGACGTGTGTTGTAATGTATTCTAGCCATATTTAGACGATATTTTGCAGCATAGGAAGGATCTGTGGTAGTTAAATGGGTTGGTTGATATTGTTTGAAGTCTTATTATGGCTAGAGGTCCTTCCTAAGCTGAATATAATCGTCTATTAGTTGCCAGAATATGATGAAAAGGACGTCCCTGGTACTGAATGGGTTAAGGTCGATGGTGTAATCAAATCAATTCTGTATCATGTAAATAAAGGCGTACTGTCAGATTTAAATAGTTACCCCCCTGAATTATCTATACCTAATTCGGGGAAACAATAGAAAACCAAAATCTACTTGGGTGGTATTTATATGCAAGCAAGAGCATATGTATTGATCTGAGTATGTGTTAAGGGGGTACTGCTTGGTGTTTGGTCTATATATGTACGGTATATATTTTATACATATTTTATACATATTTTTTAGTTTCCTCGCTAGACCTCCATCAAGCTTACAAAAACACCCCCTAGACCCCCCCTTCAAGATAAATTTGTACATTTTTCGGTTCCTCTTTAAATTACAGGCTCGCTATCGCGCTCCAGGAAAAAATCGACACCTAAATGGCACGAAATATCTTGAAATTGACAAAGAAATGGGGCGAAAGGTATTAAAATCGCCAAACTAATGGAAGGAACGTGTTACAATCTCCAAACTGATATACAAAGGAATACAAAGGAATACAAAGGATAACAAACTGCAACAGACCTATTGGTCCTTACGGGGCAGTTTGGATATCTAAAACTACTAATCTACTGACTACGAGGTAGAGAAAAGGATAGCAAAGAAGAAGGCTCCTCTATGCTAAACACGAGGGAGAAGGAGGTCCATAAAAAGCGAGTAGTCTCCCCTTAAAGTGGTATGGTGGTGGTGGTGGGGTGGGGGGGGGGGGGGTCACTAGGGGGTGTTGAGAGCGGGGAGGTCACAGTAGGTCACACTCACAGCACAACACACACACTGGCTCAGTCAACAAGTCTGAGGGACACTGTGAGGTCTCCCGCGCACACCACATTGCGCACTATGCCTCCACCACTACTAGAGTACCTCCTCCACCACCACTATGCCTCCACCACTACTATACCACCACCACCACTATACCTCCACCACCATCACTATACCACCACCACCACTATACCACCACCACCACCACCATTATACCTCCACCACCACCACTAGAGTACCTCCTCCACCACTATACCACCACCACCACCACTATACCTCCACCAACACAACTGGACACAGAGTGCAAAAAAATAACACCTGTGACAAAAAGTTAGGAACATACAAAGATATTTAAAACAATTATTTGAAAGCTATTGTACTCTGACCACCCCGAGTGAGGTTATAAGAGTACATATCAATAATACGAAATAATACTTTAGGTGTCGCTAATACAAGGTGGTTAAGGGCAGATCTCCACTTGAGGGATTTTTTTCTGGACTCCTTTCTCCCTCATTTTTAGCCCCATTGCTTTTGATATTATAAAACGTTTGCCCCATTAGTTTAGCGATTTTAAGAACTTTCACCCCATATTAAGACCTTTCGTGCCATTCAGGTGTCAATTTTATCCTGGCGAGCGATAGCGAGCCTGTAATTTAAGAGGAATCGGCCTTCGGCCGGGACATTTTTCTACCGAAAAATGTACAAATTTATCTTGAAAGGGACTCAAGGGGGTGTAATTTTAAGCTTGATGGAGGTCTAGGGAACAAACTAAATACCTCCCCTTAATACGACCGAGTGTATTGTAATTATCCAATAATGATAGAACAGCGGACATGTACGAACCTTATAGTGCGTGTGTTGGTGTCGTGAACTAGCTTGATGTACGGCTCATACGTGTATTAACCCCTTCAGACTCCTATGACGCAGAGGTTGCCAGATTAGCAATAAGAAATAGAGTTCTCTCACTCTTATAATTACCTCTCCAAAATTAGTGTTCTGCCCACAGCTAACTCAAAGACAACTGCAGAGGTTGAAGTAACTAAACTAAAGGTTTGTAAATACCCCTGATAGTAACAAAGGCTTTAAAGTATCCCTAATTGGCTCAAAATCGCATCATATGTCGGAGAGGGTTAAGGGGGTAATGGTTCACTTTTTGGTCGATTTGTTTCATTTATTGAACATTTCTCTAGTTTCCTCCGTAGACCTCCATCAAACTTTAGAAAACACCCCCTAGACCCCCCCTTCAAGATCAATTTGTACAATTTTCGGTAGTAAAATATCCCGGCCGAAGGCCAACTCCTCTTAAAATTGCAGGCTCGCTATCGCTCGCCAGGAAAAATCGACATCTAAATGGCACGAAAGGTTTTAAAATTGATAAAAAAATGGGGCGAAAGGTGTTCAAATCGCCAAACTAATGGACTGAACGTCTTAAAATATGAAAACTGATGGGGCTAAACATGAGGGAGAAGGGGGACCAGAAAAACGACCCCTTAAAGGCCTGCCTCCCACACAAAGCGGGACTTTAATTATCGTCCACCACAAAGGGAGGGAGGGAGGGAGGGAGGGAGGGAGGGAGGAGGCTCGATGATTGAGGATATCTAGTTAGGGTGTTTTTTTTTTTTCAGTTTGCAAAGGACCTTCAGCACTTAACAAGCTTCGAACTATCTCACTTAAGGGGAGATTTCCACTTGAGGGACTTTTTTCTTGACCCCTTTCTCCCTCATGTCTAGCCCCATTGCTTTTGAGATTTTAAGACGTTTGGCCCCATTAGTTTGGCGATTTTAAGAACCCTCGCCCCATTTCTGTCAATTTTGAGACCATTCGTGCCACTTAGGTGTCGTTTTTTTCCTGGCGAGCGATAGCGAGCCTGTAATTTAAGGGGAACCGGCCTTCGGCCGGGACATTTTTCTACCGAAAAATGTAAAATTTGTCTTGAAATGGGGTCTAGGGGGAGTAATTTTAAGCTTGATGGAAGTCTAGGGAATCAACTAAAAACCTCCCCTTAAGCTAACCCTGCCACAGAGCCTTCTTAAACTGCACAAAATCTTCTAAATGTAGCCAGAATACAACTAAAAAGACATTCCGGTACAGAAGGGGTACATTCCGGTACAGAAGGGGTACATTCCGGTACAGAAGGGGTACATTCCGGTACAGAAGGAGTACATTCCGGTACAGAAGGGGTACATTCCGGTACAGAAGGGGTACATTTTGTCTTAAAGTAATGACAGGTACGGTAATGTAAATATATAACACCCCGTTCTTAACATTAATCATCAATTACAAACCCCAATGCACTTGAGTAAACCAATGAAAGCATATGGTCCTCCCGGGATTCCAACTCGGGACACCACAGCCAGAACATAAGCACCTAAACCATTACACCACCAATACAGTTAATTAATGAAAGCATATGGTCCTCCCGGGATTCCAACTCGGGACACCACAGCCAGAACATAAAGCACCTAAACCATTACACCACCAAGACCGGAGCGAGCTGTGCGGGGGATATCCTTGTGTATGACCATTAGGTTAAACCCAGCGCCACCTACACAATCCGTTTTTCTGGTCTAGTAATTCATGCATTCCTTTATTTCTTAGTTTCCTCGCTAGACCTCCATCAAGCTTAGAAAACCACCCCTAGATCCCCCTTCAAGATAAATGTGTACATTTTTCGGTAGACGAATGTTCCGACCGAAGGCCGGTTCCTCTTAAAATTTCAGGCTCGCTTTCACTCGCCAGGAAAAATTCGACGCCTAAATAGCACGAAACGTCTAAAAAATGACAACGAAATGGGGCGAAAGGTGGTAAAATCGCCAAACTAATGGGCCGAACGTCTTTTAATATCAAAACAAATGGGCCTTAACACGAGGGAGAAAGGAGACCAGAAAAACTACCCATCTCTCCCTAAGCCCAGCACCACCTACACGGTCCTTATAGCCTTAACAAACATTCTTGGAAATTGGCTTATTGACGCCTCACAGTCTAGTAAACAACCCGCACATGCAACCACGCCCACACACATACATACACATACACCCACCCACCCACCCACCCTTCCACACACCAACACCCCCACACACACACATACACATGGGGTCATAGAAAAGTCCAGTCTAAGTAATCAGGGCGTAATAAGAGAGAGAGAGAGAGAGAGAGAGAGAGAGAGAGAGAGAGAGAGAGAGAGAGAGAGAGATTCAAACACTTCATCTGTATCTATTGTAAATATTATGATAAAGGGAGGAAACAAAGCACAGTGAAACCGGTAGTGTAGTGTAGTGTACTGTACTGTAGTGTAGTTGTAGTGTACTGTAGTGTGGTTGTAGTGTACTGTAGTGTAGTTGTAGTGTAGTGTACTGTAGTGTAGTGTACTGTAGTGTAGTGTACTGTAGTGTAGTTGTAGTGTAGTGTACTGTAGTGTAGTGTACTGTAGTGTAGTGTACTGTAGTGTAGTTGTAGTGTGGTTGTAGTGCAGTGTAGTGTAGTGTAGTTGTAGTGTACTGTAGTGTAGTGTGGTTGTAGTGCAGTGTAGTGTAGTGTAGTGTAGTTGTAGTGTAGTGTACTGTAGTGTAGTGTACTGTAGTGTAGTTGTAGTGTGGTTGTAGTGCAGTGTAGTGTAGTGTAGTTGTAGTGTACTGTAGTGTAGTGTGGTTGTAGTGCAGTGTAGTGTAGTGTAGTGTAGTTGTAGTGTAGTGTACTGTAGTGTACTGTAGTGTAGTGTACTGTAGTGTAGTGTACTGTAGTGTAGTTGTAGTGTACTGTAGTGTGGTTGTAGTGCAGTGTAGTGTAGTGTAGTTGTAGTGTACTGTAGTGTAGTGTGGTTGTAGTGCAGTGTAGTGTAGTGTAGTGTAGTTGTAGTAGTGTACTGTAGTGTAGTGTACTGTAGTGTGGTTATAGTGCAGTGTAGTGTACTGTACTGTAGTGTAGTGTACTGTAGTGTGGTTGTAGTGCAGTGTAGTGTACTGTACTGTAGTGTAGTGTACTGTAGTGTG
The DNA here is from genome assembly GCA_032716605.1 of Paralithodes platypus. Lineage (NCBI taxonomy): Eukaryota > Metazoa > Arthropoda > Malacostraca > Decapoda > Lithodidae > Paralithodes > Paralithodes platypus. The sequence goes on from CM064512.1 coordinate 4,580,837, forward strand.
GTTGTAGTGCAGTGTAGTGTAGTGTAGTTGTAGTGTACTGTAGTGTAGTGTAGTGTAGTGTAGTGTAGTGTAGTGTAGTTGTAGTGTACTGTAGTGTAGTGTAGTGTAGTGTAGTGTAGTGTAGTGTAGTTGTAGTGTACTGTAGTGTAGTGTACTGTAGTGTGGTTGTAGTGCAGTGTAGTGTAGTGTACTGTAGTGTAGTGTAGTTGTAGTGTAGTGTGCTGTAGTGTAGTGTACGGTAGTTGTAGTGTAGTGTATTGTGTAGTTGTAGTGTAGTGTATTGTGTAGTTGTAGTGTAGTGTATTGTGTAGTTGTAGTGTAGTGTAGTGTAGTGTATTGTGTAGTTGTAGTGTAGTTGTAGTGTAGTGTATTGTGTAGTTGTAGTGTAGTGTAGTGTAGTGTATTGTGTAGTTGTAATGTAGTGTAGTGTAGTGTATTGTGTAGTTGTAATGTAGTTGTAGTGTAGTGTATTGTGTAGTTGTAGTGTAGTGTAGTGTATTGTGTAGTTGTAGTGTAGTTGTAGTGTAGTGTATTGTGTAGTTGTAATGTAGTGTAGTGTAGTGTGTATTGTACTGTGCATTGTAGTGTAGTGTAGTGTATTGTGTAGTTGTAATGTAGTGTAGTGTAGTGTATTGTGTAGTTGTAATGTAGTGTAGTGTAGTGTATTGTGTAGTTGTAATGTAGTGTAGTGTAGTGTATTGTGTAGTTGTAGTGTAGTGTATTGTGTTGTAGTGTAGTTGTAGTGTAGTGTATTGTGTAGTTGTAATGTAGTGTAGTGTAGTGTATTGTGTAGTTGTAATGTAGTGTAGTGTAGTGTATTGTGTAGTTGTAATGTAGTGTAGTGTAGTGTATTGTGTAGTTGTAATGTAGTGTAGTGTAGTGTATTGTGTAGTTGTAATGTAGTGTAGTGTAGTGTATTGTGGTTGTAGTGTAGTGTAGTGTATTGTGTAGTTGTAATGTAGTGTAGTGTAGTGTATTGTGTAGTTGTAATGTAGTGTAGTGTAGTGTATTGTGTAGTTGTAATGTAGTGTAGTGTAGTGTATTTTGTAGTGTAGTGTAGTGTAGTGTATTGTATTGTGTAGTGTAGTGTATTGTGTAGTGTAGTGTATTGTGTAGTGTAGTGTATTGTGTAGTGTAGTGTGTAGTGTAGTGTAGTGTAGTGTAGTGTATTGTGTAGTTGTAGTGTAGTGTAGTGTAGTGTATTGTGTAGTTGTAGTGTAGTGTAGTGTAGTGTATTGTGTAGTTGTAGTGTAGTGTAGTGTAGTGTATTGTGTAGTTGTAGTGTAGTGTAGTTGTAGTGTAGTTGTAGTGTACTGTAGTGTAGTGTATTGTGTAGTTGTAGTGTAGTGTAGTGTAGTTGTAGTGTAGTGTAGTGTAGTGTAGTGTATTGTGTACTTGTAGTGTAGTTGTAGTTGTAGTGTACTGTAGTGTAGTGTATTGTGTAGTTGTAGTGTAGTGTAGTGTAGTGTAGTTGTAGTTGTAGTGTAGTGTAGTGTAGTGTATTGTGTAGTTGTAGTGTAGTGTAGTGTAGTGTAGTTGTAGTTGTAGTGTAGTGTAGTGTAGTGTAGCGTAGTGTAGTGTTGTGTGCTGTAATGTAGTGTACGGTAGTTGTAGTGTAGTGTATTGTGTAGTTGTAGTGTAGTGTAGTGTATTGTGTAGTTGTAATGTAGTGTAGTGTAGTGTATTGTGTAGTTGTAATGTAGTGTAGTGTAGTGTATTGTGTAGTTGTAATGTAGTGTAGTGTAGTGTATTGTGTAGTTGTAGTGTAGTGTAGTGTATTGTGTAGTTGTAGTGTAGTTGTAGTGTAGTGTATTGTGTAGTAGTGTAGTGTAGTGTAGTGTATTGTGTAGTTGTAATGTAGTGTAGTGTAGTGTATTGTGTAGTTGTAATGTAGTGTAGTGTAGTGTATTGTGTAGTTGTAATGTAGTGTAGTGTAGTGTATTGTGTAGTTGTAATGTAGTGTAGTGTAGTGTATTGTGTAGTTGTAATGTAGTGTAGTGTAGTGTATTGTGTAGTTGTAATGTAGTGTAGTGTATTGTGTAGTTGTAGTGTAGTGTAGTGTAGTGTATTGTGTAGTTGTAGTGTAGTGTAGTGTATTGTGTAGTTGTAGTGTAGTGTAGTGTAGTGTATTGTGTAGTTGTAGTGTAGTGTAGTGTAGTGTATTGTGTAGTTGTAGTGTAGTTGTAGTGTAGTGTATTGTGTAGTTGTAGTGTAGTGTAGTGTAGTGTATTGTGTAGTTGTAGTGTAGTGTAGTGTAGTGTATTGTGTAGTTGTAGTGTAGTTGTAGTGTAGTGTATTGTGTAGTTGTAGTGTAGTGTAGTGTAGTGTATTGTGTAGTTGTAGTGTAGTGTAGTGTAGTGTATTGTGTAGTTGTAGTGTAGTGTAGTGTAGTGTATTGTGTAGTTGTAGTGTAGTGTAGTGTAGTGTATTGTGTAGTTGTAGTGTAGTGTAGTGTATTGTGTAGTTGTAATGTAGTGTAGTGTAGTGTATTGTGTAGTTGTAGTGTAGTGTAGTGTAGTGTAGTTGTAGTTGTAGTGTAGTGTAGTGTAGTGTATTGTGTAGTTGTAGTGTAGTGTAGTGTAGTGTATTGTGTAGTTGTAGTGTAGTGTAGTGTATTGTGTAGTTGTAATGTAGTGTAGTGTAGTGTATTGTGTAGTTGTAGTGTAGTGTATTGTGTAGTTGTAGTGTAGTGTAGTGTAGTGTATTGTGTAGTTGTAGTGTAGTGTAGTGTAGTGTATTGTGTAGTTGTAATGTAGTGTAGTGTAGTGTATTGTGTAGTTGTAATGTAGTGTAGTGTAGTGTATTGTGTAGTTGTAATGTAGTGTAGTGTAGTGTATTGTGTAGTTGTAATGTAGTGTAGTGTAGTGTATTGTGTAGTTGTAATGTAGTGTAGTGTAGTGTATTGTGTAGTTGTAATGTAGTGTAGTGTAGTGTATTGTGTAGTTGTAATGTAGTGTAGTGTATTGTGTAGTTGTAGTGTAGTGTAGTGTAGTGTATTGTGTAGTTGTAGTGTAGTGTAGTGTATTGTGTAGGTGTAGTGTAGTGTAGGTGTAGTGTAGGTGTAGTTGTAGTGTAGTGTAGGTGTAGTGTATTGTGTAGTTGTAGTGTAGTGTAGTGTAGTGTATTGTGTAGTTGTAGTGTAGTGTAGTGTAGTGTATTGTGTAGTTGTAGTGTAGTGTAGTGTAGTGTATTGTGTAGTTGTAGTGTAGTTGTAGTGTAGTGTATTGTGTAGTTGTAGTGTAGTGTAGTGTAGTGTATTGTGTAGTTGTAGTGTAGTGTAGTGTAGTGTATTGTGTAGTTGTAGTGTAGTGTAGTGTAGTGTATTGTGTAGTTGTAGTGTAGTTGTAGTGTAGTGTATTGTGTAGTTGTAGTGTAGTGTAGTGTAGTGTATTGTGTAGTTGTAGTGTAGTGTAGTGTAGTGTATTGTGTAGTTGTAGTGTAGTTGTAGTGTAGTGTATTGTGTAGTTGTAATGTAGTGTAGTGTAGTGTATTGTGTAGTTGTAGTGTAGTGTATTGTGTAGTTGTAGTGTAGTGTATTGTGTAGTGTATTGTGTAGTTGTAGTGTAGTGTAGTGTAGTGTATTGTGTAGTTGTAGTGTAGTGTAGTGTAGTGTAGTGTATTGTGTAGTGTATTGTGTAGTGTATTGTGTAGTGTATTGTGTAGTGTATTGTGTAGTGTATTGTGTAGTGTATTGTGTAATGTAGTGTAGTGTAGTGTGGTATGATGGTTGTAGTGTAGTGTAGTGTAGTGTAGTGTATTGTGTAGTTGTAGTGTAGTGTAGTGTAGTGTATTGTGTAGTTGTAGTGTAGTGTAGTGTAGTGTATTGTGTAGTTGTAGTGTAGTTGTAGTGTAGTGTATTGTGTAGTTGTAATGTAGTGTAGTGTAGTGTATTGTGTAGTTGTAGTGTAGTGTAGTGTAGTGTATTGTGTAGTTGTAGTGTAGTGTATTGTGTAGTTGTAGTGTAGTGTAGTGTAGTGTATTGTGTAGTTGTAGTGTAGTGTAGTGTAGTGTATTGTGTAGTTGTAGTGTAGTGTAGTGTAGTGTATTGTGTAGTTGTAGTGTAGTGTAGTGTAGTGTATTGTGTAGTTGTAGTGTAGTTGTAGTGTAGTGTATTGTGTAGTTGTAATGTAGTGTAGTGTTGTGTATTGTGTAGTTGTAGTGTAGTGTAGTGTAGTGTATTGTGTAGTTGTAGTGTAGTGTATTGTGTAGTGTATTGTGTAGTTGTAGTGTAGTGTAGTGTAGTGTATTGTGTAGTTGTAGTGTAGTGTAGTGTAGTGTATTGTGTAGTTGTAGTGTAGTGTAGTGTAGTGTATTGTGTAGTTGTAGTGTAGTGTAGTGTAGTGTAGTGTGTAGTTGTAGTGTAGTGTAGTGTAGTGTATTGTGTAGTTGTAGTGTAGTGTAGTGTAGTGTAGTGTATTGTGTAGTTGTAGTGTAGTGTAGTGTAGTGTATTGTGTAGTTGTAGTGTAGTGTAGTGTAGTGTATTGTGTAGTTGTAGTGTAGTGTAGTGTAGTGTATTGTGTAGTTGTAGTGTAGTGTAGTGTAGTGTAGTGTATTGTGTAGTTGTAGTGTAGTGTAGTGTAGTGTATTGTGTAGTTGTAGTGTAGTGTAGTGTAGTGTAGTGTAGTGTATTGTGTAGTTATAGTGTAGTGCCGTACGGTACGTCTGCAATATTGATTACCGAGACTTGCCTGACTGTGTGTGTGTAAGTATGTGTGTGTGTGTGTGTGAGTCTATGTGTACATCACGCAACCCTTCCACAGCACTGTACAGTCACGCTAATAAGTCATGTCTCGGCACCAAGTATGTTTTGATCAATAATTGGTATCAGCAACATCTAAAACTGTATGTAATCGTTTCGAGTGAGATATATAACCATGATGTTCCTACACTTACCCACCCTATTCAACACCTGTAAGACATTAATGCAGCACAGAGCGAGCCAAACGTAATGACAGGTGGGACATGACTTATTAGCACGACTGTACATACTGCCAAACGTGCTCAGGCAAACAGAGACCCTCTCCGACATATGACGCGATTTTGAGCCTATTGGGGATACTTTAAAGCCTTTGTTACCATCAGGGGTATTTAGAAACCTTTAGTTTAGTTACTTCAACCTCTGCAGTTGTCTTTGAGTTAGCTGTGTTGAGCCTATTGGGGATACTTTAAAGCCTTTGTTACCATCAGGGGTATTTATAAACCTTTAGTTTAGTTACTTCAACCTCTGCAGTTGTCTTTGAGTTAGCTGTGTTGAGCCTATTGGGGATACTTTAAAGCCTTTGTTACCATCAGGGGTATTTAGAAACCTTTAGTTTAGTTACTTCAACCTCTGCAGTTGTCTTTGAGTTAGCTGTGTTGAGCCTATTGGGGATACTTTAAAGCCTTTGTTACCATCAGGGGTATTTATAAACCTTTAGTTTAGTTACTTCAACCTCTGCAGTTGTCTTTGAGTTAGCTGTGTTGAGCCTATTGGGGATACTTTAAAGCCTTTGTTACCATCAGGGGTATTTAGAAACCTTTAGTTTAGTTACTTCAACCTCTGCAGTTGTCTTTGAGTTAGCTGTGTTGAGCCTATTGGGGATACTTTAAAGCCTTTGTTACCATCAGGGGTATTTAGAAACCTTTAGTTTAGTTACTTCAACCTCTGCAGTTGTCTTTGAGTTAGCTGTGTTGAGCCTATTGGGGATACTTTAAAGCCTTTGTTACCATCAGGGGTATTTAGAAACCTTTAGTTTAGTTACTTCAACCTCTGCAGTTGTCTTTGAGTTAGCTGTGGGCAGAAAACTAATTTTGGAGAGGTAATTATAAGAGTGAGAGAACTCTATTTCTTATTGGTAATCTGGCAACCTCTGCGTCATATATACGTGAAAGGGTTAAGGGGGAATGGGCGTATTTATTTGATCATATGTATATTTGTTTAGCATCTTTTAAGTTTCCTCTATAGACCTCCATCATACTTTAAACAATAACACCCCCCAAGACCCTCCTTGAAGATATATTTGTACATTTCCAGTTCCTCTTAAATTTCAGGCTCGCTATCGCTCGTCAGGAAACAATCAACTCCTAATTTATACGATATGTCTTAGCATTGACAAAGAAATGGGGCGAAAGGTCTTAAAATCGCCAAGCTAAAGAACCGAACGTCATATAATCGGAAAACTAATGGGGCTAAACATGAGGAAGAAGAGGGACCTGAAAAACGACCCATCTCCCCTTGACTATCGTACGGTGGCGCTAATAAGTCATGTCCCAGCTGTCATTACGTTTGGCTTGCTCTGTGCTGTATTAATGTCTGTCAGATGTTGAATAGGGTGGGTAAGTGTAGGAACATGGTTGTATATCTCACTCAAAAAAAACAAAAAAATTATGTGTCAATATTTCTGATACTAATTATTGATCAACACATACTTTTAATCCGAGACATGACTTATTAGCGCGACTGTACATACCTGAAAACGCGGACTATCAGAACAATTGGGATTACCATTAAAGTTTACGGTCGGCAGAGAGTGGCATGACTCTTATAATGTAATTTAAGGGGGTACCGGTACGTAGTGGTTGGTTTTATTTATTTAACCCTTTCAAGCTCCAATACGCGTTTCTGTTCTGTTTTCTGGTTACTATTAGACGATTTTATTCAGATTAGGAAAGGTATACGGAAGTCAAAGGGTTAATTGAGATAGTCTGTACCCTTCTAATACCCACAGATCCTTCCTAAGCTGCATAAAATCGTCTAATGATAGCCAAAATAAACTGCTAAAACGCGTCAGAGCTTCAAAGGGTTAATAATATATGTCTGATTGTCCTCGCTATACCTCCCTCAAGCTTAGAAAAACACCCCCTAGACCCCTTTCAAGATAATTTGTACATTTTTCGGTAGAAAAATGTCCTGGCCGAAGGCCGATCCCTTCTAAAATTGATTACTGTGTATTTGCTTTGAAAGACAGAGGAGGGGTAAATATGGTGAACAATTCAACCCATACGGTTAGGTTAGGTTAGGTTAGTACTATATTTTGGCACTGGTTTGGTTGGTCTTGGTTGATTTGGCTCTGGTTGAAATGGTCTAGTTGAAATGGTCTACTGGTTAGGTTAGGTTAGTACTATATTTTGGCACTGGTTTGGTTGGTCTTGGTTGATTTGGCTCTGGTTGAAATGGTCTACTGGTTGAGATGTCTGGGATCCGGTAAACAAAAATAACGTTCCTCGTGTATGAAGTTTCTATAATTATAAGTGGGTGTAAAAATTGTCGACTTACTATCACCCAGCCGTCAAGATGAAGAAGCCTTGTTATCTCCCCTCGCTACCTCACCTGCCTCCAAACTCATTAGTGTCAATTTCCTACAACCTTTTACCCCGACCTCATTACTACTCCTTCACCACCTTCCCACATGTACAGTTGGCCCATAAGTTATGTTCTTCTCCGTGATCTTATACATGGAAATATTATGCCTATTACGAGGGTAGTTTCTTATGTTGTGGTTATTTCATCAAACTAGCCAACTAATAATTACAAGAAACTGGCAATTCAGTCATACTATTTCTTCCATACCTAAGATCACAAGGAGGAACAGAATTTATGCGGCCAACTGTACCCCTCTGACATCATACTATTTTTACGCCTTGCTGACATGATGAAGGGACTGGAGTTTTTGCAGAGAGGCTCCAGTCCTGACGTTATTCTTGACTTACAGTGTGCTGGCTTAACACTTTCGCTGCGGGCATATTTCCGCCTATTTCCACCATATTAGGGCTCATTCAGGCACTCCTGATTTATTAGGTAAGTGTCTGAATGAAATTAAATGTATTCAGCCAAAAACTAGAACATAACTTTAAAATGACACCAAAACGAGCTTCGTAGCTCGCGGGGTTCACCCGCAGCGCTACCATAGACATTCGCTAAAATGAGCAATTATCTATAATGTCGCGCTACATTTGCAGAATTAAATCTTCACCAGAATATAGTAAAAATTACGGCACCTTTAAACTGGATAAAATCGTCTAATAGTAACCAGAATATAGTTAATAGGACAGCACCGGTACTGAGAGGGTTAAATTTGATTCACACAGTCAGGAGTGCGAGCTAGACTCACTAGGAGTATGGGAAAATTCGAACTTGCGGACCTATTCGCGGTGAAAATCGATGACTCATAGTGACTCTAGCGATTACTGTTAGACTCCCACTCGCTCGCAGTGAAAATCAATGACTCCTAGTGACTCTAGCGACTCCTAGTGACTCCTGTTAGACTCCCACTCGCTCGCAGTGAAAATCAATGACTCCTAGTGACTCTAGCGACTCCTAGTGACTCCTAGTGACTCCTGTTAGACTCCCACTAGCTCGCACTCCTGACTGTGTGCACTCCTTTATTTGGGTCAGTGTTTTCTCTCCCAAGAGGTATGTTCTGCCCACATTGTTAGTTCCTTGTAATTACCTTTGCTCCCTTGATTACCTCCTTCACTTATCTTGCCTCCTGTATATTCGTGACTCCAGTTCTCTCTCTCTCTCTCTCTCTCTCTCTCTCTCTCTCTCTCTCTCTCTCTCTCTCTCTCTCTCTCTCTCTCTCTCTCTCTCATCTGATGGAGATTGGATTAAGGGGACACGGTCGTTTTTCAGGTCCCCTTTCTCCCTCGTTTTTAGTTTCATTATTTTTTAGATTTTTAGATGTTCGGCCCATTTGTTCGGCGATTTTAAGACCTTTCGTTCCATTTCGTTATAAATTTTAAGACCTATCATGCCATTTAGGTGTCGATTGTTTCCTGGCGAGCCGGCCTTCGGCCGGGAAATTTTTCTACCGAAAAAATGTACAAATTTATCTTGAGAGGGTGTCTAGGGGATGTTTTTCTAAGTTTGAGGGATGTCTAGCGATGAAACTAAGAATTTATGAATGAATTAATTTATAGGCCAAACAAAAAAACAGTCCGTGTCTTCTTAATATGAATGAATCAGTAAGTATGTACCGGGTAAGTGTAAATTTTCTCTCAGACTATTTTTAGCCGAGGGGAGCGTAGGGTGGGGAGAGAGCCTTCTACTTTGCTGTCCTATTTTTCGACTATAAACTGTCCTTGTCTCTAGTAGTATTAAAACCGGATCGCCTATTAGGGACCGCAAGGTCTGCGTGGTTTGAGTTGTACCTGTGTAACTCTCTCTTTATATATTTGCGTCATGGAAGGAGAGAGCAATATTTTGTTAGTTAAAACCTATCTAGAGTTGTGCAATAGCAGCTTAGCCCTTCACAAACGCCCACCAGATAAAATGTGTATAAAACTCCGCCTACGTTGCCCTTCACTTCTATGCTAGTTTAAGGTCATCGGTGAAGCATATATATATATATATATATGTGTGTGTGTGTGTGTGTGTGGAGAATAAATCACAAACACGTGTGATCAGATTATGTAGTAAAACTCGCAAGTAAAATTTTAACATTGGAACACCAAGCTTTGGTCTATTCTCTCAAGACATCTTTAGGGTGTTCCAATGTTTAATTTGTCCTGCTAGTCTCTCTCTCTCTCTCTCTCTCTCTCTCTCTCTCTCTCTCTCTCTCTCTCTCTCTATATATATATATATATATATATATACAGTAAATATTGTATATCATGCAAATGCAAAGCAATATGTGGCACTGTATGCAGGGGAGTATGGTAGGGGATAAAAAAAATCCTAAAGTTTTGCAATCCCTGGAGACTTTTAGGTGGAATTGTTTTTGTTTCTATGGTTTCATAAAATGTGTGTGTGTGTGTGTGTGTGTGTGTGTGTGTGTGTGTGTGGTCTATATGGCTTAGCTGGGTCCGGAGTGTCTGGAACCACTGGGGGGAGAATTCGGGTTTGTTGGAGACACTTTTTTGGGATCTAAACTGGAATGGGGAAGTTGGATTTAATTTACAGAATGTGGTTGAAGTAAATGGGCTTGTTTAAGGGGAGACGAGTCGCTTTTCTAGACCACCTTCTCCCTCATCTTTAGACCCATTAGTTTGGCGAATTTATGAACTTTCGCCCCATTTCTGTCAATATTAAGACCTTTCCTGCCAATTAGGTCTCGATTTTTTCCTGGCGAGCGCTAGCGAGCCTGTAATTTAAGAGGAATCAGCCTTCGGCCAGTACATTTTTCTACCGAAAAATGTACACATTTATCTTGAAAGGGGGTCTAGGGGGCTTCAATTTAAGCTTGATGGAGGTCTAGCGAGGAAACTAGAAAAATAATAAATAAATAAAAAAATTGACAAAAAGTGAAGGATCTCTCCTTAAATTCTCAATGATGATGCTAAATGAAGCTTAAATATATCATAATGGGACATATTTCACACACACACACACACACACACATTTCTATAACTCACTCTATCTCTCTACCAATCTTCAGTAGAGAGAGATTAAGGGGGAGGTGGTTGTTTTTTCTGACCCCCTTCTCCCTCATATTTAGCCCCCATTAGTTTGTAAATCTAAGACGTCTGCTCCGTCAGTTTGGCTTTTGGTGCATCTACATGTTGCGATTGTCCTGGCGAGCGATAGAGATTATTTTTAAGGAGCAATATTTCTGTAGTGAAACATGTACACATTTATCTTGAAAGGGGGTGTAGGGGGTGTGTCTTTAAGGGGAGGTTTTTAGTTTGGTCTCTAGATATCCATCAAGCTGAAGATTACACCCCCTTGAGCCCCTTTCAAGATAAAATTGTACATTTTTCGGTAGAAAATCTTCCGGCTGAAAGCCGGTTCCTCTTAAATTACAGGCTCGGTATCGCTCGCCAGGATAAAATCGACACCTAAATTGCACGAAAGGTCTTAAAATTGACAGAAATGGGTTGAAAGTACTTAAAATCATCAACATAATGGGGCGAACGTCTAATGGGGATAAACATGAGGGAGAAATGAGTCAAGAAAAAAATCCCTCAAGTGGAAATCTCCCCTTAAGTTTGATGGAAGTCTAGCGAGGAAACTAAAAACAAAACAAATAAAATTAATTAAATGCAACAATAACCAGTGCAACAATAACCGGTGCAACAATAACCAGTGCAACCATAACCAGTGCAACAATAACCAGTGCAACCATAACCAGTGCAACAATAACGGTGCAACAATAACCAGTGCAACAATAACCAGCGCAACAATAACCAGTGCAACCATAACCAGTGCAACCATAACCAGTGCAACCATAACCGGTGCAACAATAACCAGTGCAACCATAACCAGTGCAACAATAACCAGTGCAACCATACCCAGTGCAACCATAACCAGTGCAACCATAACCAGTGCAACCATAACCAGTGCAACCATAACCAGTGCAACAATAACCAGTGCAACAATAACCAGTGCAACAATAACCAGTGCAACCATAACCAGTGCAACAATAACCAGTGCAACCATAACCAGTGCAACCATAACCAGTGCAACCATAACCAGTGCAACAATAACCAGTGCAACAATAACCAGTGCAACCATAACCGGTGCAACCATAACCGGTGCAACCATAACCAGTGCAACCATAACCAGTGCAACCATAACCAGTGCAACAATAACCAGTGCAACCATAACCAGTGCAACCATAACCAGTGCAACCATAACCAGTGCAACCATAACCAGTGCAACCATAAGCAGTGCAACAATAACCAGTGCAACCATAACCAGTGCAACCATAACCAGTGCAACCATAACCAGTGCAACCATAACCAGTTCAACCATAACCTGTGCAACCATAACCGGTGCAACCATAACCAGTGCAACCATAACCAGTGCAACAATAACCGGTGAAACCATAACCAGTGCAACCAGTGCAACCATAACCAGTGCAACCATAACCAGTGCAACCATAACCAGTGCAACAATATCCAGTGCAACAATAACCAGTGCAACAATAACCAGTGCAACCATAACCAGTGCAACCATAACCAGTGCAACAATAACTAGTGCAAAAATAACCAGTGCAACAATAACCAGTGCAACCATAACCAGTGCAACCATAACCAGTGCAACAATAACCAGTGCAACAATAACCAGTGCAACCATAACCAGTGCAACAATAACCAGTGCAACCATAACCAGTGCAACCATAACCAGTGCAACCATAATCAGTGCAACCATAACCAGTGCAACCATAACCAGTGCAACCATAAGCAGTGCAACAATAACCAGTGCAACCATAACCAGTGCAACCATAACCAGTGCAACAATAACCAGTGCAACAATAACCAGTGCAACCATAACCGGTGCAACCATAACCAGTGCAACCATAACCAGTGCAACCATAACCAGTGCAACCATAACCAGTGCAACAATAACCAGTGCAACCATAACCAGTGCAACCATAACCAGTGCAACAATAACCAGTGCAACAATAACCAGTGCAACCATAACCAGTGCAACAATAACCAGTGCAACCATAACCAGTGCAACCATAACCAGTGCAACCATAATCAGTGCAACCATAACCAGTGCAACCATAACCAGTGCAACCATAAGCAGTGCAACAATAACCAGTGCAACCATAACCAGTGCAACCATAACCAGTGCAACCATAACCAGTTCAACCATAACCTGTGCAACCATAACCGGTGCAACCATAACCAGTGCAACCATAACCAGTGCAACAATAACCGGTGAAACCATAACCAGTGCAACCATAACCAGTGCAACCATAACCAGTGCAACCATAACCAGTGCAACCATAACCAGTGCAACCATAACCAGTGCAACCATAACCAGTGCAACCATAACCGGTGCAACAATAACCAGTGCAACCATAACCGGTGCAACAATAACCGGTGCAACCATAACCAGTGCAACCATAACCAGTACAACCATAACCAGTGGAACCATAACCAGTGCAACCATAACCAGTGCAACCATAACCAGTGCAACAATAACCAGTGCAACAATAACCAGTGCAACCATAACCAGTGCAACAATAACCAGTGCAACAATACCCAGTGCAACCATAACCAGTGCAACCATAACCAGTGCAACCATAACCAGTGCAACAATAACTAGTGCAACAATAACCAGTGCAACAATAACCAGTGCAACAATAACCAGTGCAACAATAACCAGTGCAGCCATAACCAGTGCAACCATAACCAGTGCAACCATAACCAGTGCAACCATAACCAGTGCAACCATAACCGGTGCAACCATAACCGGTGCAACAATAACCAGTGCAACCATAACCAGTGCAACCATAACCAGTGCAACAATAACCAGTGCAACAATAACCGGTGCAACAATAACCGGTGCAACAATAACCGGTGCAACCATAACCAGTGCAACCATAACCAGTGCAACCATAACCAGTGCAACAATAACCAGTGCAACAATAACCAGTGCAACCATAACCAGTGCATCCAGTGCAACCATAACCAGTGCAACCATAACCAGTGCAACCATAACCAGTGCAACAATATCCAGTGCAACAATAACCAGTGCAACAATAACCAGTGCAACCATAACCAGTGCAACCATAACCAGTGCAACAATAACTAGTGCAAAAATAACCAGTGCAACAATAACCAGTGCAACCATAACCAGTGCAACCATAACCAGTGCAACCATAACCAGTGCAACAATAACCAGTGCAACAATAACCAGTGCAACCATAACCAGTGCAACCATAACCAGTGCAACAATAACCAGTGCAGCCATAACCAGTGCAACCATAACCAGTGCAACCATAACCCGTGCAACCATAACCCGTGCAACCATAACCGGTGCAACCATAACCGGTGCTACCATAACCGGTGCAACCATAACCAGTGCAACCATAACCAGTGCAACCATAACCAGTGCAACCATAACCAGTGCAACCATAACCAGTGCAACCATAACCAGTGCAACCATAACCAGTGCAACCATAACCAGTGCAACCATAACCGGTGCAACCATAACCGGTGCAACAATAACCAGTGCAACCATAACCAGTGCAACCATAACCAGTGCAACAATAACCAGTGCAACCATAACCGGTGCAACAATAACCAGTGCAACAATAACCATTGCAACCATAACCATTGCAACAATAACCAGTGCAACCATAACCGGTGCAACCATAACCAGTGCAACCATAACCAGTGCAACCATAACCAGTGCAACCATAACCAGTGCAACCATAACCAGTGCAACCATAACCAGTGCAACCATAACCAGTGCAACCATAACCAGTGCAACCATAACCAGTTCAACAATAACCAGTGCAACAAATAACCAGTGCAACCATAACCGGTGCAACCATAACCAGTGCAACCATAACCAGTGCAACCATAACCAGTGCAACAATAACCAGTGCAACCATAACCAGTGCAACCATAACCAGTGCAACAATAACCAGTGCAACCATAACCAGTGCAACCATAACCAGTGCAACAATAACCAGTGCAACCATAACCAGTGCAACCATAATCAGTGCAACCATAACCAGTGCAACCATAACCAGTGCAACCATAAGCAGTGCAACAATAACCAGTGCAACCATAACCAGTGCAACCATAACCAGTGCAACCATAACCAGTGCAACCATAACCAGTTCAACCATAACCTGTGCAACCATAACCGGTGCAACCATAACCAGTGCAACCATAACCAGTGCAACAATAACCGGTGAAACCATAACCAGTGCAACCATAACCAGTGCAACCATAACCAGTGCAACCATAACCAGTGCAACCATAACCAGTGCAACCATAACCAGTGCAACCATAAGCAGTGCAACCATAACCAGTGCAACCATAACCAGTGCAACCATAACCAGTGCAACCATAACCAGTGCAACCATAACCAGTGCAACCATAACCTGTGCAACCATAACCGGTGCAATCATAACCAGTGCAACCATAACCGGTGCAACCATAACCGGTGCAACCATAACCAGTGCAACCATAACCAGTGCAACAATAACCAGTGCAACAATAAAGTCCATAGCGTCACCAGTTTTATCATACAGACAGACCTCCTCCTGCACACTAATATGGTGAAGTCCGGAGCTCCTGTCAGGGCCAGTGGTGGAGGCCGGTGCCAAGCGAATTAGTTGGCGGTCTCCTGCACCCCAGTTGTTGGTCCCTGATGGAGTGGTGGTGGCGTCAGGGGTAGTGGGAGGGAGGGGGGAGTTTAGGGAGAGGAAGAGGAGGGGGGGGGGTGAGTTTATGGAGGGGGCGTCAGGTGCAGTGGCCAGGAGTTGGGAGTTTAAAGAGGGGAAGGGGGTGGGAGGGGAGTTTAGGGAGGGGGATCTGACAGGGGTAGGAGGGGGCGCTGACAGGAGAGGAAAGGAGATAAGGGGAGCCGAAACTGGGGAATAAGAGGCAGAGAAGTTTAGGGAGGGGGAGCAGGGGGCGTTGGCTGGGGGAGAAGAAGCGGATAAGACAAAGGAAGCAGGAACGGGGGCGCTGGTAGGGGGAGAAGAAGCAGAGGAGTTTAGGGAGAGGGCACTGGCAGGGGGGTAAGAGGCAGAGAAGATAAAGGAAGCAGAAACAGGGGGGGCTGGCAGGGGGTGAAGAAGCAGAGGAGTTTAGGCAGGGGGAGAACAGGCATAGCAGGTGAACAAGGGAAAATATGTGTCACTTACAAGGTGATTAAAAGGCTCGATTTCTGCTTCAAACGTTTAGGAAACGTTATGACTTCGGAGAAACTACGTTACTTGTAGGCACTTACGGGGACCGACTTGTATTTTCTCTTCAGCCTACTGTTTGAAGACGTTTATCCCCATTCAGGTGTGTGTGTGTGTGGGCATGTGCGTGTGTGTGTGCGTGTGTGTGTTTATGTGTGTGCGTGTCGAACCGTGAGCATTCCTAACCCAATTTCCCAGAATCGCTTTAAGGGGGAGTGGGCGTATTTATGTTCTCCTTTAAATATCCTTTTATCCCTATTTAACTTTCCTCCTTAGACCTCCATCAAACTTAGAAGATCACCCCGTAGAGCCCCATTCAAGTTAAATTTTTAAATTTTTCGGTAGAAAAATGTCCAGGCCGAAGGTCGAACGGTTCCTCTTATAATTAACAGGGTCGCTATCACTCGCCAGGAAAAAATCGACACCTAAATGGAACGAAAAGTCTTAAAATTGACAACGAAATGGAGCGAAAGGTGTTAAAATCATCAAACTAATGGGCCGAACGTCATAAAATCTGAAAACAAACGGTGCTAAACACGAGAGAAAGGGGGGGGAAGGGACCAGAAAAACGGCCCATCTCCCCTTTTAAGGCTTGAAGCATCCAGCTGGAGGTGTCGCGGGGCTGAAATTAATTGACTGATAAAACACATTGCCACTTAAACGGCTCCCTCCCTTGTTTACATATTCCCTTTTTTTCTTTTAACCCTTTGAGTAGCAGCGACGTGCGTTATATTATATTGTAGCTATATTTAGACGATATTATGCAGCTTAGGAAGGCTCTGTGGTCGTTAAAAGGGTGGGTTGAGGTAGTTTGAAACCTTATCATTGCTAGAGGTCCTTCCTAAGCTGACTGAAATCGCATAATAGTAGCCAAAAATCTCTCCTTAACCTCTTCTGTACCGGTGACGTACAATCGCGCTAATAAGTGATGTCTCGGCACCATGTATGTTTTGATCAATAATTGGTATCAGCAATATCTAAGCTTCATTTCTTCATATCGAGTGAAATATACAACCATGTTCCTACACTTACCCACCCTATTCAACATCTGACAGACATTAATACAGCACAGAGCAAGCCAAACATAATGACAGCTGGGACATGACTTATTAGCGCGACCGTACTTATCATTATAATCCGGCAATTATTGGACGATAATATTCAGCTTGGAACGGACGTGTAGCAATTAAAAGGCTATACAGACTATCTCAGTCAACCCTTTTAACGACCACAGCCCCTTCCTAAGCTGCATAAAATCGTCCAAATATAGCTGAAATCAAGCGACATATGTCCCCAGTAGTGAAGGGGTTAACTATAGCAATGCCGCTTGAAAAATATTGCACAACCCACCTGGAATCAAACCCTGGACAATTTCATCATACCATTATACTATACTGTTCTGTCACATACAATATTGTCATCTACTATTTCTTTAATTATACTTTGACTTTTCCACATTGTTTCATACAATGTATTCATCAGCAAAACGTATACATTGCGTTAAAAGGGGAGGCTGAACCTTACACCCCCAAGTCAGTTTGTATAAGAGATAGAGTTTCTGGCATTATACCATCTTATTACATATGGTAATATTAAGACGCGATGAAAAAATCAGATCTCTATGTGCGCGCGCGCGTGAGCGCAAAATTGCATAAAATTTCATTGCACTTTTGTAAAACCATCTAGTCACTCAAAATTGTTCAAATTTCCCGCAATTTTTGTATGGCATAGAGTACAAGCATCCCCAACACCGTTCCGTTTAAATATACCCCTATTGAATAATAGAAAGTGCTGAAATAAATATATTACATTATCATCTTTGGGTTACAGCTGATATGACTCCAAAAGGGTCAAAAATCGGACATTTTCTGCAAATCGGGATTTATTTAAATGGACAGGCCTTCCTATGTACCCCTATGTACTCTATGTAGAAGGGGAATGCATTGGAGCAATAGATACAAATATAGATAGACTCGTAAGTGCAAAAAAATGATACCAAACCACACAAATTCTTAGATTTTCATGACTGTAAAATAATTTTGGGGCAGAGAAAACAGTTTGTTCTCCTTAGCTTCCGTTTTCTCTCATAGCGCGCACATAGAAGATCGAGGGTAATGGGTAACTAAACAAAATTTTCGTCTTGGGAATGGTTTTCAGAATTTATGAAACAAATATCTACAAAAAAACATGATTTTGGGTCCCCCCCCAAGGGGGCCCTAGGGATGTCATATGGGTGTTTATGCCCTCATATGATCATTTATATTGCTTACAGCAGCCCTTTAGACTACAGACACAAAACAAAATTTGTGTGGCTGAAAGAACAAAAAAAAAAATTCGGGGGTCGAGGTCGAACCCCCGGCCCGGGGGGTTATGGATGCGATATGTTTTTTTGTTCCTTCCTATGCTATTCTCCTATGTTGAAAGAAGCATTATAGAACAAAAACACAAAAATTTGACATTTTGATCTCAGGGCTCAGAACAGGGTTCAGCCTCCCTTAATAAGATATGTCTTGCATTAATCGCGTATCTAATTTTACTTCACTGAAAGTCCGATCAGTCTAACATATTTACTCTATAAACACAGTATGTATATATATATATATACAGTATATATATATATATATATATATATATATATATATATATATATATATATAGAGAGAGAGAGAGAGAGACAGAGCTATGCCGGTAATTTCTAGCCTTTGTTTGCATCTCCTTATTCTTGTTTCTACACCATTAACCTTTATGGTCTTAAAATGCACACACACACACTCTCTCTCTCTCTCTCTCTCTCACACCTACACAAGTATACTATCTCTGCCCTCTCTTCCCATCTATATACTCTCGCTCTCTCTCTCTCTCTCTCTCTCTCTCTCTCTCTCTCTCTCTCTCTCTCTCTCTCTTTTCTATCCTTTCCTTTACTATCGGATATGCCATCTCTACTAGAATTAAGTCCTGACCACCTCGTTTGGATCGTGAGGTCTGTGTGGCCAGTGTATATATGTAAATCTATGTAAATCTCTCTGACTCTCACTCTCTCACTCTATCTATCTATCTCTCTATCTCTCCACCCCCTCCATCATACCACTAAGCTGTGAGAGATATTATAAATCAATTAAGATCAGGCCGTCTGGAGTCCAAGGGGAATTTATCGCTCCTTTAAGATCCATTTTAAGGGGAAGATGGTTCACTTTTGGGTCGAGTTTTTCATTTATTCATTATTTTTCTAGTTTCCTCCCTAGAAAACTTTAAAACAAACATCCATTAGATCCCCCCCTTTATATTAATTTGTACATTTTTCAGTAGCGCTTCTTCCAAAATTACAGGCTCCCTATCGTTCGTCAGGATAAAAATCGACACTTAAATAGCACGAAAGGTCTAAATATTGACGAGGAAATAGGCTGGAAGGTCTTAAAATCGGCGAACTAATGGGGCTAACATCTTATGATCAGAAAACTAATGAGGGCTAAACATGAGGGAGAAAGGGATTTAGAAAAACAAAAAACAATAAAGTAGATGAAGATAAATTGAACTTATATTAAGGGGAGATTTTTAGTTTGTTCCCTAGACCTCCAGCAAGCTTAAAAATACACCCCCTAAGATATATTTCTACATTTTTTGGTAGAAAAATGTCCTGGCCAAAGGCCGATTACTCTTAAATTACAGGCTTGCTATCGCTCGTCAGGAAATAATCGACACCTACTGTATAATTATACGAACAGTCTAAATATTGACAAGGAAATGGGGTGAAAGTTGTTAACATATCGCCAAAATATTGGGGCGAACGTCTTAATATCTCAACAGCAATGGGGCTAAACATGAGTAAGAAGGGGCACCAGAATAACGGCCCATCTCCCCTTTAAAGGGTAGACCACAAACCAAGCACTACCCCCTTAAAGGGTGGCCGAGTAATAAGGACCAGGGGTTTACGGCCTTAATGAATGGAGCGTTTAGTGTAGCGACCAGGCGGTGAGAGAGAGAGAGTGAGTGAGTGAGAGAGAGAGTGAGTGAGTGAGAGAGAGAGAGAGAGAGTGTGTGAGAGGGAGAGAGACAGATAGAGAGATAATAATATTTAGAGTAGAAATTATTATTGGATATTGTGAAAGGTAGACAATAAAGTTAAATAGATAATAACACTCATACATGGATAATAACACTCATACATGGATAATAGCACTCATACATGGATAATAACACTCATACATGGATAATAACACTCACACATGGATAATAACACTCATACATGGATAATAACACTCATACATGGATAATAACACTCATACATGGATAATAACACTCATACATGGATAATAACACTCATACATGGATAGTAACACTCATACATGGATAATAACACTCATACATGGATAGTAACACTCATACATGGATAATAACACTCATACATGGATAATAACACTCATACATGGATAATAACACTCATACATGGATAATAACACTCATACATGGATAATAACACTCATACATGGATAATAACACTCATACATGGATAATAACACTCATACATGGATAATAACACTCATACATGGATAATAACACTCATACATGGATAGTAACACTCATACATGGATAATAACACTCATACATGGATAGTAACACTCATACATGGATAATAACACTCATACATGGATAATAACACTCATACATGGATAATAACACTCATACATGGATAATCACACTCATACATGGATAATACCACTCATACATGGATAATAACACTCATACATGGCTAATACCACTCATACATGGCTAATACCACTCATACATGGATAATAACACTAATACATGGATAATATCACTCATACATGGATAATACCACTCATACATGGATAATAACACTCATACATGGATAATAACACTCATACATGGATAATAACACTCATATATGGATAATAACACTCATACATGGATAATAACACTCATACATGGATAATAACACTCATACATGGATAATAACACTCATATATGGATAATAACACTCATACATGGATAATAACACTCATACATGGATAATAACACTCATACAGCGGAGTGACTGGTGAAACGTTGAATCATGTAAACGTCTGTAAATCAATCATGTGTAATGGAAAGTGGAGTGGCTGATTGCTAACGTAAATGGCGCAAAATATTATTTATTTGCGGAGGAAGGGCGCTGCCTCTCAGGGACAGATCTCCTCTCACCCTGAGCATCTGAAGCGGCTTCGGTCTACCGGACTCGGGACTGTTCGGTCAGACAGTCTGGGGAACAACAACAACAACAACAAAAATAACAACACCACAGGGTAGTAAGGGATTCGAGAGGCTTTGGTTACACTTCACAAATTTGAGGACATGTCACCCAGTCAAAAATATTTCAAAATATTTATGTTGTTGTTGTTGTTGTTGTTGTTGTTGTTGTTGTTGTCGTCGTCGTCGTTGTTGTTGTTGTTGTTGTTGTTGTTGTTGTTGTTGTCATTGTTGTTGTTGTTGTTGTTGTTGTTGTTGTTGTCATTGTTGTTGTTGTTGTTGTTGTTGTTGTCATTGTTGTTGTCGTTGTTGTTGTCGTCCCCTAAGCTGCCTGGCCGAACAGCCCCGAGTCCCTAAGGAAGGCCACGGCCACAATCGGGCTCTCAAGGGGTGTAGCTTATGTTGTTGGCGTAAGTGATTGTGTAGAATGCAGTCTTCTATGATGTGTTTAATGGTATGGGGTGCCGTGTTACATCCCGGGCAGGTGTCGACGACGGAGTCATCCAGTTGTTAACTCTATCTGTTGGATCTCCCTCTCAGACAGGAGGGAAATAAAACAGATGAGGTGTTGGAGGGGAAAGGGATGAGGGGAGACGGTAAGGGTGACGGTGAGGGAAGCAGGTGAGCACATAAAGGGTTAAGGAGGCCGCTTACAGTGTACCACAATATACTGTACCTGCCTTAAGGTGTGAGTGAGAGAGAGAGAGATTTACATAGATACACTGGCCACACAGACCTTACGATCCAAACGAGGTGGTCAGGACTTAATTCTAGTAGAGATGGCATATCCGATAGAGAAGGAAAGTTGAAGGAAAGGATACAAAAGAGAGAGAGAATGTGTTTGGATGTACGTGCGTGAGTGAGTGTGTCTGAGGTTTAAGGGGGGGGGGGGGCGTATTTAAGGCCTCATTTATCTATGTTATATTTTTACTAATTTTTGTTTGTTTAGTTTCCTCCATAGACCTCCATCAAGCTTCAAATAACATCACCTAGACCCCCTTTCAAGATACATTTGTACATTTTTCGGTGGAAAAATTTACCGGCCAAAGGCCGGTTCTTTCTAAAATGACAGGCTCGCTATCACTCCCCAGGAAAAAGTCGAGACCTAAATGGCACGAAAGGTCCAAAATATTGACAAAGAAATGGGGCGTAAGATTTTAAAATCGCCAAACTAATGGGCCGAACGTCTTAAAATCTCAAAACTAATATGCTAAACGTGAGGGAGAAGGGGGGCTGGAACAAACCAGCCCATCTCCCCTTAAGTGGTAATTTCCGCCCAGTGCCTCTCTCTGAAATTGGCGGATATATGGTAAAGAGAGAGAGAGAGAGAGAAAGTAGGTGTGTGTGTGTGTGTTTGTGTGAGAGAGAGAGAGAGAGATGAGAGTAGGTGTGTGTGTGTGTGTGTGTTTGTGTGTGAGAGAGAGAGAGAGAGTAGGTGTATTTGTGTGTGTGTGTGTGAGAGAGAGAGAGAAAGTAGGTGTGTGTGTGTGTGTTTGTGTGTGAGAGAGAGAGAGAGTAGGTGTGTGTGTGAGAGAGAGAGAGATGAGAGTAGGTGTGTGTGTGTGTGTGTGTGTGTGTGTGTTATAGCCTTAGCTAAACATAATAGGCTGTGAGAACAATGCCACTCACACGACGTGAACCGTATCTACATTTTCTGCCTTCAGCTTTAAGGGGGGGATGGTTCACTTTTTGGTCGATTTTTGCATGTATTAATTAATGTTCTAGTTTCCTCCCTAGATTTCCATCAAACTTAATCAAACAAAATCCATTGGATCCCCCTTCTAGATGAATGTGTACATTTTTCGGTAAACTAAATGTCTCGGCCGAAGGCCGGTTCTTCCAAAATTACAGGCTCACTTTCGTTCGCCAGGGAAAAAATCGACACCTAGATAGCACGAAAGGTCTTAATATTGACAAGGAAATGGGGCGGAAGTTCTTAAAATCAACAAACTAATGGAACACCCATTTTAAAATCTGAAAGGTATTGGGGCTAAACATGAGGGAGAAGGGGGTCTAGAAAAACGACCCATCTCCCTTTAAATTGTGTTCTCACAGTCTCCTCCGGTGTACTAAAATTTCCCAGAATCCTTGCCAGATTTTTCCTCCAACTTACTTTTTTTTTTTTTACCGCGTTTCAACTTCCAAGAATTATGCTATTTTATCCCCAGTGTTGCTGGACTTCCACATTTGTTTCTTTTTGTTCTTTATTCTGTTTTGCCACCACAACGGCGACATTTCCTTTTGTATGTGTGTTGTTGGTGTGAATATGTGCCTGTGTCGAGGTATGGTGTAGTGGTGGTGATGTTTGGGTTGGCTGTGGTTGACGTGGTGATGTTTGATGTGACACTTGTGGTGATGTTTGATGTGACACTTGTGGTGATGTTTGGTTTGGCTGTGGTTGACGTGGTGATGTTTGATGTGAGACTTGTGGTGATGTTTGATGTGACACTTGTGGTGATGTTTGATGTGATATTTGTGGTGAGGAATGGCATGGTGGTGATGTTTGATGTTGCTGTGGTTGATGTGGTGATGTTTGATGTGACAGTAGTGGTGATGTTTGATGTGACAGTAGTGGTGATGTTTGTGGTGTTATTGGTGTGAAGTGGTGCCTGTACAGGTGTGATGTAGTGGTGGTGAGGTTTCGTCTATTAGTTGCTTGGTATGGCAAACTGAAATTCTAGAATAGATGGAGTGAGGTGCGGGGGGCATGGCTGTTGTCAGTGTAGAAAGGGTCTGTATAATGTATGGATAGTTAATTTAGTTATACTCTATTTTGTTCCAGCTGATGGTAAATTGAATCCCTTAGTAGCTGATTTCTTGATACTTAATGGAAATATATGAAACTACTATGGCTGTGTGTCGTATTAATGCCAAGTTTTTATAATTTCGCATAACATATTTCGCTACAAAATCTACCTTATAGCTGAGTAACAAAGGTAGAAACATGGCAATTTACCATCAGCTGGAAACAAAATAGACTATTATAGTTCAGAGGCTATCTAACCTAGACGATCATTATTATCTGGTCAGTCGATAATGGTGAGGCATGAGATAACTAACAATGTATATATATATATATATATATATATATATATATATATATATATACTGTACATAGTGCAGGACTCGGTGTTATTACAAGTGCAGGGGTGACAAATGTGTCCAGTCCGTCTGTTGCAACAAAGTTAGAATGAGAGGCCAAAAGTACCATTTGTCAGAGGGCTGACTTGTGTGGAAAGTGTAGGTAGCATTTCAGTGGTTGTGTGGTAGTTGTGGTGGTTGTGTGGTAGATGTGGTTAGTTGGGTGGTAGTTGTGGTGGTGGTTGTGAGGTAGTAGTGGTTGTTGGGTGGTGGTTGTGTGGTAGATGTGGTTAGTTGGGTGGTGGTTGTAGTAGTTGTGTAGTGGTTGGGTGGTGGTTGTGAGGTAGTTGTGTGGTGGTTGGGTGGTAGTTGTGATGGTTGGGTGGTAGTAGTGGTGATTGTGGTGGTAGATGTGGTTAGTTGGGTGGTGGTTGTAGTAGTTGTGGTGGTTGTGTAGTGGTTGGGTGGTGGTTGTGTGGTAGTTGTGATGGTTGTGTAGTAGTTGTGGTGGTTGGGTGGTGGTTGTGTAATAGTTGTTGTGGTTGTTGGGTGGTAGTTGTGATGGTTGGGTGGTAGTTGTATCTACAAACTTATTGAATAATGACGTAGAAAACAGCTGGCACTGAGAAAACTTATTGCTTTTACCTATTTAGCCGAGAGAGAGAGAGAGAGAGAGAGAGAGAGTGAGACTGAGAGAGTGTGAGAGAGAGAGAGGGGGGGGGGGGAGGGAGATATGAAAGTTTATACTCCCGACATTGTTCACGGTACTGGCCCCCTTAATTAACACCTGACTCACCTGTCTGGCATCATCATCATCATCATCATACCTGCGAGGAACTAATTTATTAATAACAATATTTTTTTATATTTTGGACCTGTTCTTTTGATCTGTCATATAGTATTATATATAATTTTATTCTTTCAAACAACCCATGGACGGTTTGAAAGGTTTATTTCAGAAAACCGCCCCATCTCCCCCTTAAGGGAAGGTATTTAGCTTGTTCCCTAGACCTCCATCAAGCTTAAAATTACACCCCCTTGAGCCCCTTTCAAGATGAATTTTTACATTTTTCGGTAGAAAAATGTCCCGGCTGAAAGCCGGTTCTTCTTAAATTACAGGCTCGCTATCTCTCACCAGGATAAAATCGACACCAAAATGGCAGGAAAAGTCTTAAAACTGACAAAAATTGGTTGAAAGTTCTTAAAATCGTCAAAATAATGGGGCGAACGTCTTAACATTAGGAAAACAATGGGGCTAAACATGAGGGAGAAAGGAGTCAAGAAAAAAGTCCCTCAAGTGGACATCTCTCCCCCTTAAAGCTGAAGGTATAGAAGATGTGATGTAGATACGGTTCTAGTCCGTGCGTGAGTGAGGCATATTGTTATCATGGTCTATTGTTACGTTCACAAAACTCTCTCGCTCTCTCTCTCTCTCTCTCTCTCTCTCTCGCTCGGGCGACTCCGAGTGTGACAATCCTCATACACAGTAGGCCTAATTACTGAGCCTATCGATTTCAAACTTGGCTAATTTACGTATTGAGAAAACGACGGCTCGGAAAGTTGAGGCGATTAGGAAACTATAGGGGGAACTTGGTCTCGAGTTTGTCTCGAGTTTGACGACACACTGGTGCACGTACCGGGGGGGGAGGGGGGGGGGGGGTAGGCCTCGGTGAGTTTATCGAGTTGTTTTTAAGGAGGGGAGGGGGTATATATTTTCGATTTTATTTATCTATTTATCATGTTTTCAGTTTATCTTCCTAGACCTCCATCAAGCTTTAAAAAAAACACTCCTTAACCCTTTCACGCATTTATGACGCAGAGGTTGCCAGATTAGCAATAAGAAATAGAGTTATCTCACTCTTATAATTACCTCTCCAAAATTAGTTTTCTGCCCACAGCTAACTCAAAGACAACTGCAGAGGTTGAAGTAACTAAACTAAAGGTTTATGAATACCCCTGATGGTAACAAAGGCTTTAAAGTATCCCCAATAGGCTCAACACAGCTAACTCAAAGACAACTGCAGAGGTTGAAGTACTAAACTAAAGGTTTATGAATACCCCTGATGGTAACAAAGGCTTTAAAGTATCCCCAATAGGCTCAACACAGCTAACTCAAAGACAACTGCAGAGGTTGAAGTAACTAAACTAAAGGTTTATGAATACCCCTGATGGTAACAAAGGCTTTAAAGTAGCCTATCCCCAATAGGCTCAAAAATTGCGTCATATGTCGGAGAGGGTTAAGACCGTCCTTCAAGACCATTTTTGTATTTGTTCGGTAGAAAAATGCCAGCAAGAGGGTGGGTGGGGGGGGGGGGGGTAAATAGAGCTCTGAGAGTGATGGGACTTATTTGACCAGTAATATCGGGTTTTTATAAATGTGCAGTATTGGGGTTCCATAGACCTGCATTGTCCGAGCCTTATCTGAATAATTACCTAAGTTATTGTTGATAATAGTCACGTCAAGAAAATACCCAATGAACCACTTGCGATTTTCAGGCTACAAGGAAGCCGTGAACATCGATAGTAAACAGACATGCAATAATAATGTACGTTTCTGATGGAACAATGGTATGTTGAATTGGTTTTTATGTATTTATATATATGTACTACGACCGTATTTTGGCTGTAAATTCTGTTAAATATCGATGTCTACAACTCCAACTTCCTTATAGAACGAAACTCGCAAGTCGGCAATTAAAGTTCGTAATGTGCAGAGACAATGAAGCACAAGACACTGAACCTTACACAAACGTCAACAAGGAAGGACACACAACTCCTGGCAAATTATATAAATTTGGAAGTTTTTAAAGGGGAGGTTTTTAGTTGATGCCCTAGACTTCCATCAAGCTTAAAATTACTCCCCCTTGACCCCCTTTCAAGATAAATTTGTACATTTTTCGGTAGAAAAATGTCCCGGCCGAAGGCCGGTTCCCCTTAAATTACAGGCTCGCTATCGCTCGCCAGGAAAAAGTCGACACCTAAATAGCGCGAATAGTCTTAAAATTTACAGAAATGGGGCGAGGGCTCTTAAAATCGCCAAACTAGTGGGGCAAGCGTCTTAAAATCTCAAAAGCAATGGGGCTAAACATGAAGGAGAAAGGGATCCAGAAAAAAATCCTCCAGGTGGAAATCTCCCCTTATATTTCTCAAAGTTTATCGACCTCTCTCTCTTTCTCTCTCTCTCTCTCCCCTCCATCCGACCTCCTCTCTGATCTCATAAGCCTCCAATAAAACAACTTATGCCAATATTGAGGTGACCGGAAGCACAATCGCCGTGCTCTGTTCTTTGGTGCTTTTAATTTCTGGCATGGATTTTTTTTGTCAGTCATAATTTGAGATGGATTTATTTAAGGGGAGATTTCCACTTGAGGGATTTTTTTCTGGACCCCTTTCTCCCCTCATGTTTAGCTCCATTGCTTTTGATATTTTAAGACGTTCGCCCCATAATTAAGAACTTTCGCCCCATTTCTGTCAATTTTAAGACCTTTCATGCAATTTAGGTGTTGATTTTTTCCTGGCGAGCGATAGCGAGCCTGTAATTTAAGAGGAACCGGCCTTTGGCCGGGACCTTTTCTACCGAAAAATGTACACATTTATCTTGAAAGGGGGCCTAGAGGTTGTAATTTTAATCTTGATGGAGGTCTGGGGAACTAACTAAAAACCTCCCCTTAACTCACTCTCTCTCTCTCTCTCTCTCTCTCTGAACATTGTAAGAGTGTTGTCACCTCCGAATATCTTTTTCTATTCTGTTGCGTCTTTCTCTTGCGAAAGTTAGTGTATTCTTCCTATTTCGTATTTACCCCAATGACTTAGACATGCCAGTGACATGCTAGATCTGTCCTGGATTGCTCTAAGGCGGGTTGAATTCACTATAGGTAGCGCCAACCAACTTGACAGTAATCTGGACCCCTTTAACTTCTTGTAACTCAAAATGAATGAAAGCAATCGGGCTGACATTTCTATCATTTGGGAAGAGTCTACCAGTAAATAGGTGTGCATATTTACAGCCAGTTTGCTCAAGGTCCTTTTGAGTTACGAAGAGGTCAAGGGTCGAGATATTTGTCAAGTTGGTTGGTGCTACCTTTACCCTTCCTGCCCGGTTGTCATTTTAAAATGACACCACGAAATAAGGGCAGGTGCCCGGGTGTCCTTTCAGGAGATAGTAAGCTTGAAAGCCTATTCAGCTTGGTCTGAACGCCGTGCGTCCGACGCATGTAAACAAAGCCGATCGTTGAGTCACCGCACCTCCGAAAACAAGAAGGAGAAGACTCGTTTGTTATTGTATGTCTGTATGTCGTTGTTTCAGTAGTGAAAAGATCGTCGTATTGCTAACATCGCCTCAAAATGCTCTCCACTGAAATCGTCATCACAACTGCACCAGTTGACTTAGAGAGCTCTACTCAATGTCAGTCTACAGATTGGAAACCGCACTACATTTATAGATGCGTGGGAGATTTCTAGCAGTTAAAATTAACTAAAATACGGTAGCCTAGACGTTTTTCGGCCAGATCGCTCAGTTAGCCCACCCTGTCCTTTGGAGATACAGCCCGGGCCAGGGGGGGGGGGGAGGTTTTTAGTGTGTTCCCTATATTTCCATCAAGCTTACGATTACACCCCCTAGACCCCCTTTCAAGATAAATTTGTACATTTTTCGGTAGAAAAATTTCCCGGCCGAACGCCGGTTCCTCTTAAATTACTGGTTCGCTATCGCTCGCCACTAAAAAATTGACACCTAATTGGCACGAAAGGTCAGAAATGGGGCGAAAGGTCTTAAAATCGCCAAACTAGTGGGGCGAAATTATTAAAATCTCATAAGCAATGGGGCTAACCATGAGGGAGAAAGGGGCCAAGAAAAAAATTCCTCAAGTCGAGACCTCCCCTTAATTCCTTGAACGTGAGGATAGTGCGTTGTTATATGTGCGATTAGTTTGCTTGGGAAACAGCTTAACTTGCTCATGTGGCGGGTGCCCAACCCCGAAAAGGGTTGAAATAGGGGAGCTATCCCCCCGCCAAAGGCGGCTTTCTAGGGCCTTTCCTAGCTGATGCTGAGAGGATTGGGTTCTAGTCATGTGGTGATGGGCTGGTCTATCAGAGTGAGAACTGAGCGTTCTCTGCCATACCCATAGCTTACTCTGACTTTTCCTTTAACTTATATATTTTCTAGATCTCAAGTGACAGCATCTCTTCCGTGGATTGACCTCCCAATCTACCAAGATTGGAAGCCAAAGCGTCACATTTTTCCCTGTGCCCC
Organism: Paralithodes platypus; assembly: GCA_032716605.1. NCBI lineage: Eukaryota > Metazoa > Arthropoda > Malacostraca > Decapoda > Lithodidae > Paralithodes > Paralithodes platypus. Next base: position 4,609,992 of record CM064512.1, read on the forward strand.
TCAACTTTCTCTTCATAATTGCTGAGGGGCACAGGGCCCTGGGTGGGGCTTTGGTTTCCCGGGCGTTTCCGCACCCTCCTCAGCCCCCCGCCATGGAGTGGCTTCGGTCACCCAGGCTTTATTGTGGTCGGCGGGGAGGGTTCTGTGGGGGCACTCGGTTATGGCCTTGGAATTGCTCGGGGCCTTGGGGCTGTTCGGCCAGGCAGCTTGGGGAACAACAACAACAACAACAACTTGCTCATGTAGTAATGTACACCCTATGTGGTGGATTGTGTTCTTTTATTCTATACATTTTATTTTAGTAAGCGTTGTTTCCACATAGCGATTTTGATTAGTTAATTTGACTTTATATTGTCTTTGTCCCAGTTTTGGTTTGTTTAGTTTGCAAGTTTGACATTTTAATCTAACCGAGAAACATAATCAAACTATAGGTAACTGATGGATACACTTCTTTAATTATACTATAGGTAACTGATGGATACACTTCTTTAATAGGTAACTGATGGATACACTTCTTTAATTATACTATAGGTAACTGATGGATACACTTCTTTAATTAAACTATAGGTAACTGATGGATACACTTCTTTAATAGGTAACTGATGGATACACTTCTTTAATCAAACTATAGATAACTGATGGATACACTTCTTTAATAGGTAACTGATGGATACACTTCTTTAATAGGTAACTGATGGATACACTTCTTTAATTAAACTATAGGTAACTGATGGATACACTTCTTTAATTAAACTATAGGTAACTGATGGATACACTTCTTTAATTAAACTATAGGTAACTGATGGCTACACTTCTTTAATAGGTAACTGATGGATACACTTCTTTAATTAAACTATAGGTAACTGATGGATACACTTCTTTAATAGGTAACTGATGGATACACTTCTTTAATCAAACTATAGATAACTGATGGATACACTTCTTTAATTAAACTATAGGTAACTGATGGATACACTTCTTTAATAGGTAACTGATGGATACACTTCTTTAATTAAACTATAGGTAACTGATGGATACACTTCTTTAATAGGTAACTGATGGATACACTTCTTTAATTAAACTATAGGTAACTGATGGATACACTTCTTTAATTAAACTATAGGTAACTGATGGATACACTTCTTTAATTAATAGGTAACTGATGGATACACTTCTTTAATTAAACTATAGGTAACTGATGGATACACTTCTTTAATTAAACTATAGGTAACTGATGGATACACTTCTTTAATTAAACTATAGGTAACTGATGGATACACTTCTTTAATTAAACTATAGGTAACTAATGGATACACTTCTTTAATTAAACTATAGGTAACTGATGGATACACTTCTTTAATAGGTAACTGATGGATACACTTCTTTAATTAAACTATAGGTAACTGATGGATACACTTCTTTAATAGGTAACTGATGGATACACTTCTTTAATAGGTAACTGATGGATACACTTCTTTAATAGGTAACTGATGGATACACTTCTTTAATTAAACTATAGGTAACTGATGTATACACTTCTTTAATAGGTAACTGATGGATACACTTCTTTAATTAAACTATAGGTAACTGATGGATACACTTCTTTAATAGGTAACTGATGGATACACTTCATTAAACTATAGGTAACTGATTGGATACACTTCTTTAATTAAACTATAGGTAACTGATGGATACACTTCTTTAATAGGTAACTGATGGATACACTTCTTTAATTAAACTATAGGTAACTGATGGATACACTTCTTTAATAGGTAACTGATGGATACACTTCTTTAATTAAACTATAGGTAACTGATGGATACACTTCTTTAATTAAACTATAGGTAACTGATGGATACACTTCTTTAATTAAACTATAGGTAACTGATGGATACACTTCTTTAATTAAACTATAGGTAACTGATGGATACACTTCTTTAATAGGTAACTGATGGATACACTTCTTTAATTAAACTATAGGTAACTGATGGATACACTTCTTTAATAGGTAACTGATGGATACACTTCTTTAATTAAACTATAGGTAACTGATGGATACACTTCTTTAATAGGTAACTGATGGATACACTTCTTTAATTAAACTATAGGTAACTGATGGATACACTTCTTTAATAGGTAACTGATGGATACACTTCTTTAATTAAACTATAGGTAACTGATGGATACACTTCTTTAATTAAACTATAGGTAACTGATGGATACACTTCTTTAATAGGTAACTGATGGATACACTTCTTTAATTAAACTATAGGTAACTGATGGATACACTTCTTTAATAGGTAACTGATGGATACACTTCTTTAATAGGTAACTGATGGATACACTTCTTTAATTAAACTATAGGTAACTGATGGATACACTTCTTTAATAGGTAACTGATGGATACACTTCTTTAATTAAACTATAGGTAACTGATGGATACACTTCTTTAATTATACTATAGGTAACTGATGGATACACTTCTTTAATTATACTATAGGTAACTGATGGATACACTTCTTTAATAGGTAACTGATGGATACACTTCTTTAATTAAACTATAGGTAACTGATGGATACACTTCTTTAATTATACTATAGGTAACTGATGGATACACTTCTTTAATTAAACTATAGGTAACTGATGGATACACTTCTTTAATAAACTATAGGTAACTGATGGATACACTTCTTTAATTAAACTATAGGTAACTGATGGATACACTTCTTTAATTAAACTATAGGTAACTGATGGATACACTTCTTTAATTATACTATAGGTAACTGATGGATACACTTCTTTAATTAAACTATAGGTAACTGATGGATACACTTCTTTAATTAAACTATAGGTAACTGATGGATACACTTCTTTAATTATACTATAGGTAACTGATGGATACACTTCTTTAATAGGTAACTGATGGATACACTTCTTTAATTATACTATAGGTAACTGATGGATACACTTCTTTAATTAACTATAGGTAACTGATGGATACACTTCTTTAATTAAACTATAGGTAACTGATGGATACACTTCTTTAATTAAACTATAGGTAACTGATGGATACACTTCTTTTACTATAGGTAACTGATGGATACACTTCTTTAATTATACTATAGGTAACTGATGGATACACTTCTTTATTAAACTATAGGTAACTGATGGATACACTTCTTAATTAAACTATAGGTAACTGATGGATACACTTCTTTAATTAAACTATAGGTAACTGATGGATACACTTCTTTAATTAAACTATAGGTAACTGATGGATACACTTCTTTAATTAAACTATAGGTAACTGATGGATACACTTCTTTAATTATACTATAGGTACTGATGGATACACTTCTTAATAGGTAACTGATGGATACACTTCTTTAATTATACTATAGGTAACTGATGGATACACTTCTTTAATTATACTATAGGTAACTGATGGATACACTTCTTTAATAGGTAACTGATGGATACACTTCTTTAATTAAACTATAGGTAACTGATGGATACACTTCTTTAATTATACTATAGGTAACTGATGGATACACTTCTTTAATTAAACTATAGGTAACTGATGGATACACTTCTTTAATTATACTATAGGTAACTGATGGATACACTTCTTTAATTATATAGGTAACTGATGGATACACTTCTTTAATTATACTATAGGTAACTGATGGATACACTTCTTTAATTAAACTATAGGTAACTGATGGATACACTTCTTTAATTATACTATAGGTAACTGATGGATACACTTCTTTAATAGGTAACTGATGGATACACTTCTTTTAATTAAACTATAGGTAAACTGATGGATACACTTCTTTAATTATACTATAGGTAACTGATGGATACACATCTTTAATAGGTAACTGATGGATACACTTCTTTAATTATACTATAGGTAACTGATGGATACACTTCTTTAATTATACTATAGGTAACTGATGGATACACTTCTTTAATTAAACTATAGGTAACTGATGGATACACTTCTTTAATTATACTATAGGTAACTGATGGATACACTTCTTTAATTATATAGGTAACTGATGGATACACTTCTTTAATTAAAACTATAGGTAACTGATGGATACACTTCTTTAATTAAACTATAGGTAACTGATGGATACACTTCTTTAATTAAACTATAGGTAACTGATGGATACACTTCTTTAATTAAACTAGGTAACTGATGGATACACTTCTTTAATTATACTATAGGTAACTGATGGATACACTTCTTTAATTAAAGTACTATAGGTAACTGATGGATACACTTCTTTAATTAAACTATAGGTAACTGATGGATACACTTCTTTAATTATACTATAGGTAACTGATGGATACACTTCTTTAATTAAACTATAGGTAACTGATGGATACACTTCTTTAATTATACTATAGGTAACTGATGGATACACTTCTTTAATTATACTATAGGTAACTGATGGATACACTTCTTTAATAGGTAACTGATGGATACACTTCTTTAATTAAACTATAGGTAACTGATGGATACACTTCTTTAATTAAACTATAGGTAACTGATGGATACACTTCTTTAATTAAACTATAGGTAACTGATGGATACACTTCTTTAATTAAACTATAGGTAACTGATGGATACACTTCTTTAATTATACTATAGGTAACTGATGGATACACTTCTTTAATTAAACTATAGGTAACTGATGGACACACTTCTTTAATTAAACTATAGGTAACTGATGGATACACTTCTTTAATTATACTATAGGTAACTGATGGATACACTTCTTTAATAGGTAACTGATGGATACACTTCTTTAATTAAACTATAGGTAACTGATGGATACACTTCTTTAATTATACTATAGGTAACTGATGGATACACTTCTTTAATAGGTAACTGATGGATACACTTCTTTTACTATAGGTAACTGATGGATACACTTCTTTAATTATACTATAGGTAACTGATGGATACACTTCTTTTACTATAGGTAACTGATGGATACACTTCTTTAATTATACTATAGGTAACTGATGGATACACTTCTTTAATTATACTATAGGTAACTGATGGATACACTTCTTTTACTATAGGTAACTGATGGATACACTTCTTTAATTAAACTATAGGTAACTGATGGATACACTTCTTTAATTAAACTATAGGTAACTGATGGATACACTTCTTTAATTAAACTAGGTAACTGATGGATACACTTCTTTAATTATACTATAGGTAACTGATGGATACACTTCTTTAATTAAACTATAGGTAACTGATGGATACACTTCTTTAATAGGTAACTGATGGATACACTTCTTTAATTATACTATAGGTAACTGATGGATACACTTCTTTAATTATACTATAGGTAACTGATGGATACACTTCTTTAATTAAACTATAGGTAACTGATGGATACACTTCTTTAATTATACTATAGGTAACTGATGGATACACTTCTTTAATTAAACTATAGGTAACTGATGGATACACTTCTTTAATTAAACTATAGGTAACTGATGGATACACTTCTTTAATAGGTAACTGATGGATACACTTCTTTAATAGGTAACTGATGGATACACTTCTTTAATTAAACTATAGGTAACTGATGGATACACTTCTTTAATTATACTATAGGTAACTGATGGATACACTTCTTTAATAGGTAACTGATGGATACACTTCTTTAATTAAACTATAGGTAACTGATGGATACACTTCTTTAATTATACTATAGGTAACTGATGGATACACTTCTTTAATTAAACTATAGGTAACTGATGGATACACTTCTTTAATTAAACTATAGGTAACTGATGGATACACTTCTTTAATTATACTATAGGTAACTGATGGATACACTTCTTTAATTATACTATAGGTAACTGATGGATACACTTCTTTAATTATACTATAGGTAACTGATGGATACACTTCTTTAATTAAACTATAGGTAACTGATGGATACACTTCTTTAATTAACTATAGTAACTGATGGATACACTTCTTTAATTATACTATAGGTAACTGATGGATACACTTCTTTAATTAAACTATAGGTAACTGATGGATACACTTCTTTAATTAAACTATAGGTAACTGATGGATACACTTCTTTAATTATACTATAGGTAACTGATGGATACACTTCTTTAATTAAACTATAGGTAACTGATGGATACACTTCTTTAATTATACTATAGGTAACTGATGGATACACTTCTTTAATTAAACTATAGGTAACTGATGGATACACTTCTTTAATTATATATAGGTAACTGATGGATACACTTCTTTAATAGGTAACTGATGGATACACTTCTTTAATTAAACTATAGGTAACTGATGGATACACTTCTTTAATTATACTATAGGTAACTGATGGATACACTTCTTTAATAGGTAACTGATGGATACACTTCTTTAATTATACTATAGGTAACTGATGGATACACTTCTTTAATTATACTATAGGTAACTGATGGACACACTTCTTTAATTAAAGTATAGGTAACTGATGGATACACTTCTTTAATTATACTATAGGTAACTGATGGATACACTTCTTTAATTAAACTATAGGTAACTGATGGATACACTTCTTTAATTAACTATAGGTAACTGATGGATACACTTCTTTTATTAAACTATAGTAACTGATGGATACACTTCTTTAATTAAACTATAGGTAACTGATGGATACACTTCTTTAATTAAACTATAGGTAACTGATGGATACACTTCTTTAATTATACTATAGGTAACTGATGGATACACTTCTTTAATTAAACTATAGGTAACTGATGGATACACTTCTTTAATTATACTATAGGTAACTGATGGATACACTTCTTTAATTATACTAGGTAACTGATGGATACACTTCTTTAATTAA
>CM064512.1:4619399-4631899 GCA_032716605.1 Paralithodes platypus
GAGAGAGAGAGAGAGAGAGAGAGAGAGAGAGAGAGAGAGAGAGATAGATAGATAGATATAGATAGATAGATAGATAGATAGATAGTAGATAGATAGATAGATAGATAGATAGATAGATAGATAGATAGATATAGATAGATAGATAGATAAGATAGATAGATAGATAGATAGAGAGAGAGAGAGAGAGAGAGAAGTAGATAGATAGATAGAGACAGACAGACAGACAGAGAGAAAAAGAGACAGACAGACAGACAGAGAAAGAGAGACAGACAGACAGACAGACAGAGAGAGAGAGAGAGAGGGGGGGCGGTTCTTTCTCACATATTATCGTACTTCCTTCTTCATTAATTTGCCCTTGGGTATCGTAAGTGCATGCTCTCTCGCTATCCCTTTCTTCCACTTGTCTTTTAACTCCCTTCTGTATCAGCAGCCTAGAGGGGGTCACTAGCTCTGTTGTTGCTTGATTTCCTCTGTACTGGAACGTCTCGCTATTTATATTCTAGCTATATTGACTAACTCCGGGTCATATAATCCTCCTTTCAGGTTTCCATGGCCCTCTAAAGTTATGCATCGTGCTAGCCCCTTCTAGATTCTCATTAAGGGGGTCACCGGCTTTTTTTATCTTTCTCTCTTTCCCTGGCTTGTATCCATTCGGCCCCATTCAGCCAACTGTTTTAAGACGTTTATCCCATGGTTATAGGCACATGGTTATAGGCATGTGATAAAGAGTCGCTGGAACTCCTGTTTCACTTGCTTGGCCTCTCTTACTGATTTTCTTTGTGCCTCATTTACACTGAGAGCAATCCAGCTAGCTCTCACAAACACCTCCTCCTTCTATCCACTTCACTACACTAAACATGCACACCACACTTCATTCTTCCACACCAAAATTTAAAAACAAAAAAAATGATGAATTGTAGCCCAGCCTCGGAGTCCCCAGGGGGGGGGACCATAAATGCCCCCTCACCCGACCGACCATCCCCTGACGACCCCACACAATTACCTGGACCTCGGCCTGTTACTCTTTCTATTAATTTCTGCAAAATTCGCGGACTTTCCTCTAACTTTCACTCTGTTGAGCACCATCTCTCCTCCTACAAACCTGATCTTCTCTTCCTCACCGAAACTCAGGTGTCTGTAGCAACATCCAGCAACCCCTTCTCTGTATCCTCCTACTTTCTCTATCCTAGTTTCAAAGCCAAAGGCGGATGTTGTGCATATGTGCACAACAAACTCACTTGCTCTCGTGTTCCCGATTTTGACTCCTCTGAATTCTCAACTTTATGGCTCAAACTTTCCTGTCATTCTCTTACTAAATATTTCTGTGCTGTCTATCTTTCCCCTAACTCTACCAACTTTCCCAAATTCTTTGACTATCTAAACTCTACAGTGGAACACATTCTATCCATTTCTCCTTTCTCAGAAATCTCCATCTTAGGAGATTTCAACGTTCACCACCGCCATTGGCTCTCCTCTCACACTACTGATCCACCTGGTGAACAAGCCTACGTCTTTTCTATCCTAAATGACCTAGAGCAGTTAGTTCAGCAACCCACCCGTATCCCGGATCGCATCGGAGATCGGCCCAACATTCTTGACCTGTTTCTAACTTCTAACCCTTCTTCTTATACTGTCGATCTTTTCTCTCCTTTGGGCTCCTCCGACCATAAACTTATCTCTGTCACCTGTCCTATCTCTCCAGTACAGCCACCCGATCCTCCTAGCCGGCGGCGCTTGTGGCACTTTGGCGCTGCCGACTGGGAGGCTCTTCGGCAGTACTTCTTTGATTTCCCATGGAATGATTTCTGCTTCCATGGCCGAGGACCCTCGGAGAGTGCTGAACGCATTACCGAGGTAATCCTATCGGGCATGGAAGCATACATTCCATTCTCTTTCTCTCAGACTAATGCTAAAAAATCTTGGTTTACTCACGCCTGTTCTACTGCTGTCCGCAATAAGGAGGAAGCATTCAAACGGTACCGACGCCTTAAAACTCAAGACTCTCATTCTTCATATGTTTCTGCCCGGAATCAAGCCAAATCTGTTCTTCGACTTGCCAAACACTCTTTCATCAATAATAAATGCACTGAACTATCCAACTCTAGCTCTTCCCAAGCTTTCTGGCATCTAGCCAAAAACCTCTCCAACAATTTCTCTTCCTCGTCTTTCCCTCCCCTTTCCCACTCTGATGGCACAACCATCACTTCTTCCTCTGACAAAGCTAAACTCTTCGCTCAAACTTTTGCTAGAAACTCCACATTGGATGATTCCGGTGCTATTCCTCCCTCTCCGCCCTCCTCTCTCTTACTTATGCCTAATATCCTAATCTCTTCTAAAGATGTACTTTCTACCCTCTCTGGGCTTAACACTAATAAGGCGTACGGTCCGGATGGTGTTCCTCCTGTTGTTCTCAAAAACTGTGCTTCCGTGCTGACTCCCTGCCTAGGCAAACTCTTTCGTCTCTGTCTATCCTCTAACCTCTTCCCTTCATGCTGGAAGTATGCTCACATTCAACCTGTCCCAAAGAAGGGTGACCGCTCTCAACCCTCCAACTATCGTCCAATTGCTCTTATCTCTTGTCGTTCTAAAGTTTTTGAAACTATTCTTGCTTCCAAATTTCTTAAGCATTTCTCTTCTCATAAGCTGCTCTCAGATCGCCAGTATGGCTTCCTTAAGGGTTGCTCTACTGGTGATCTTCTTTCATATCTTACTAACTCTTGGTCATCCTCCTTTCGGGACTTCGGTGAGACTTTTTCTATTGCACTAGACATATCGAAAGCCTTCGATAGAGTCTGGCATAAATCTTTAATTTCTAAACTACCCTCCTTCGGTTTCTATCCCTCCATCTGTGCCTTTGTCTCAAATTTCCTTTCCGGCCGTTCCATAGCCGCGGTTGTGGACGGCCATTGTTCACTTCCTCACCCTATAAACTCTGGTGTTCCTCAGGGCTCTGTCCTATCTCCTATTCTCTTTCTAATTTTTATAAATGATCTCCTTAACTGTACCTTAATTCCCATCCATTCATACGCAGACGACTCAACCTTGCACTACTCCATTAGTTTTTCAGAACGCCCCAGCCAGCAATCCCTCAACGACAAACGTAATGAAGCCATAGAACTCTTAAATTCTGATCTAAATACTATTTCCAATTGGGGCAGAGAAAACCTTGTTAACTTTAATGCTTCCAAAACCCAATTTCTCCATCTATCTACCCGTCAGGATCTCCCAGCGGACTATCCCTTATTCTTCAACAATACAAAAATCAACCCTTCATCTTCTCTCAATATTCTTGGTGTCTCTTTTTCTTCTGCTCTCATTTGGAAGGACCATATTACCAGTCTTGCTAAGGCAGCCTCCCAGAAGCTGGGTGTGCTCAACCGCCTTAGGGGGTTCTTTTCCCCTGCACAGCTTCTTGCTCTGTACAGGGGCATAGTGCGCCCTTGTATTGAGTATTGTTCACATGTGTGGGGAGGTTCCTCTCACACCGCTCTCCTAGACAAAGTTGAAAGGAAGGCCTTTCGTATCATTAACTCCCGTCCACTCACCAACTCTCTGCAATCTCTCTCTCTCCGCCGCAATGTTGCATCTCTCTCGCTATTCTATCGCTACTATAATAATCAGGTTCCTCAGAGCTATCCCAGTGCATACCACCTCCTTTACGTAGGGCACGTGGTATCCGTCTTGCAACTCAATCCCACCCCTACTCTGTGCAACTCTCCAACCCAAGAGTGAAACGTTACTCTCAAACTTTCTTCTACTCAACAGCTGAGCTCTGGAACTCTCTCCCAGAATCAGTCTTTCCCTCTTCCTATGACTTAAATTGCTTCAAACTCCGTGTGTCCAGGCATTTTGGCTCGAACGTCCCTTGATTTTGGCCCTGTCACTCTTTCAACTATGGGGGAGGCACTCGCTATAGGCAGTTATGCCTTTTGCCTCCCTCAATCACAGAAAAAAAAACCAAAAAAACAAAAAACAAATCCCAATCCAGGTGTCGATTTTTTCATGCGAGCGAAAGCGAGCCAGCATTGTATGGAGAAATCAGGCTTCGCCGGAGACATTTTTCTATCGAAAAATGTACAAATTTAGCTTGCTGTCAAAACAGAAATATATATATGCTGGCTGGCTACCGCTCGCCAGGGAGAAATCGACACCTGGATGGGAATAAACGTCTTAAAACAGTAGGCTGAATGGGGCCGAATGGATACAAGCCAGGGAAAGAGAGAAAAGGAGAGAAAAATAAAAAAGCCGGTGACCCGCCTTAAATCATGCATCGTGCTAGCCCCTTCTAGACTCTCATTAAAGCTAATATGTGTTTACCCCCTTATCCTCCAGGATATACGGCCTGGGTATACGGCCGTGTTCTATACAAGTGATGTTGTGATGTACGTTTATCACCGAGAGAGAGAGAGAGAGAGGCAGAGGCAGAGAGAGAGAGAGAGAGAGAGAGAGAGAGAGAGAGAGAGGCAGAGAGAGAGAGAGAGAGAGAGAGAGAGAGAGAGAGAGAGAGAGAGAGAGAGAGAGAGAGAGAGGCAGAGAGAGAGAGAGAGAGAGAGAGAGAGAGAGACAGGCAGACGATTAAGGGAAAATATACGAAAATTAGGAGACAACCTACACATAATATTTACAGAGAGAGAGAGAGAAGAGAGAGAGAGAGAGAGAGAGAGAGAGAGAGCGAGAGCGAGCGAGAGAGGGAGAGATGAAGCGAAAGTCTGAATGAGGGAAATCGAGAGGAAGATTTGGCGAGATAAAAAAAGTGCCAAAATCAAGGTGCAATCGGCAAGAAATCCAGCTGGTCCAGTATTTAGACTATTTTACAAATATACACATGAAAAATACAAAAAATACAATTCCGTTCATTCTAGGTTGGGCAGAAATCGTAACCTCTAACCTCTGTAACTCAAAAAGGGCTGGAGCAAATGAGCTGTCAATCTATACACCTATTCCCTCGAAGCCAAGTCTTCCTAGTATGTAGAAATATTAGCTCGATGACTCTAGTCCTTTTTGAGTTACAGAGGTTACGATTTCTGCCCCAACCTAGAATGAACGGATTATAGAGGGTAGGTTAATTCTGTATACATCATTTCCTATTACCTGAATGGCACGAAAGGTCTTGAATTTGACAACGAAATGGGGAAAAAGTCTCAACATTGTCAAACTAATGGGCCTGAAAGTCTTAAAATCTCAAAACTAATGGAACGAACATAAAACCAAGAAGGGGTTTGGGGGGTTGGGGAGGAGGGGGGGGGGGGGGTCAGCCATGCAGGATGTTTGTTCATTAAAGTGTGTTTACCTTCCTCTGTGTTGGTCCGCAAGTGTGTGTGTGTGTGTGTGTGTGTGTATAATAATAATAATAATAATAATAATAAACGGTTTATTAAAGAATGGCAGCCTCATGAGCTGAAAATACACAGAAGTGTTTGTGTGTGTGTGTGTGTGTGTGTGTCTCGCAGTTTGTGTGTGTTGTGTGTGTTGCTGCAGTGTGTGTGTGTGTGTGTCTCGCAGTTTGTGTGTGTTGTGTGTGTTGCTGCAGTGTGTGTGTGTGTGTGTGGACATAGTCCGTTCTGCTCGCAATCAAATGGGTTGGATTCTACGGACGTTTGCCACAAGGGAAGAAAAATCAATGATAATATTATACAAATCTCTAATAATGCCAATCCTCGAGTACTGCTGCCAACTCTGGGACCCGTGGAAGGTTGGAGAACGACAATCACTTGAAGGCGTCCAACGTACATTTACAAACAAGATCTCCTCCGTGCAACATCTCGACTACTGGGGAAGACTTAAAGCACTTGAATTGTACTCGTTGGAGCGACGACGTGAGCGGTACATCATAATCTACGTTTGGAAAATGCTAAATGGCCATGTCCCAAACTTAAACAATAGTCGAAAATAAATGACAAGATCAGCAAGAGGTGAGGCAGACTCTGTGAATTGGGAAACTTCAACAACAGCCTTGGCCAGAGTGGTGACTCAGATAATGACCTCAATATCGTACCGGGGCTCAACACTCTTTAACGCGCTGCCAAGATATGTGCGTGATGCAGAGTGCTCCTCGGCTGACCAGTTCAAGAGGGTGCTGGACAGGTTCCTCAAAAGTGTCCCTGACCAGCCAAAAATGCCCCACTACGACATCAGGGCACTGAATAACAGCATTCCAGATCAGCTTGCCCTGATGAGGGCAGACGGTAATTTTATTACCGATCTGTCTACCATGGACAGTCCATCTACTGGTCCCCTTGCCCCGTGTCTTCCACTGGGGACGGGGACGAGCGGTGGATGACTACTACTGGCGGTGGTGCATCAGCATGACCGAGGGACGACCAGACGTCCTCAACTTATCACCAGGATCACCAGGACCAGGTGTGTGTGTGTGTGTGTGTGTGTGTGTGTGTGTGTGTGTGTGTGTGTGTGTGTGTGTGTGTGTGTGTATATATCTCTTGCAGTTTGTGTGTGTTGTGTGTGTTGCTGCAGTGTGTGTGTGTGTGTGTCTGTGTGTGTGTGTGTGTGTATATCTTGCAGTTTGTGTGTGTTGTGTGTGTTGCTGCAGTGTGTGTATGTGTGTGTGTGTGTTGTCCGCAAGTATGTGTATCTTGCTGTGTGTGTGTGTGTGTGTGTTGTTGGAATGAGAGTGTCGAGTGTGTTTTAGCATGTGTCTAAAAATTGACACAAATGGGGCGAAAGTTCTTAAAATCGCTAAAAGTTAAACTTAAAACCTAAAAAAAAACAATGGGGCTAAACATGAGGGAGAAAGGGGTCCAGAAAAAGATCCCTCAAGTGGAAATCTCCCCTTACTGTTTTTAATTAACGGAGGCTAATCTAGAAAATGCAGCTTTGGAGGGATTTTCAAGGCTCATATATAAGGATCACAGTTTAATATCGTTCATGTAAAAAATAAAAAATAAAAAAAAAATCAAAAAAAATAGATAATTAGAGATTTGACTATTATGAAGGTCTTACTTAACTGTATAAGCATTTTTTTTTTTTTTTTTTTTGGAGAGAGAGAGAGAGAGAGAGAGGGGGCTTATCTTGTTCCAATAGTACTGTATTAAATAATCTATAATAGTGTGCTATTATTAATAGTATTACTATTTATTTGATTCATTCATATATTATTTACTTATTCATTATTTGTTGTTATCTCTCTCTCTCTCTCTCTCTCTCTCTCTCTCTCTCTCTCTCTCTCTCTCTCTCTCTCTCTCTCTCTCTCTCTCTCTCTCTCTCTCCCTCCCTCTCCCTCTCCCTCTCCACACTTTTCCCAGTGACATGTAGGCCCCAAGTTAATTAAGCATTGACAATATATGGAGGAAGGCTACCCGATGCCGCCACCAACACCAAATGTCAATGCAGGAAAAAGGGGAATTCTTTGTTACCCAAATAGATACCGGTAGGCATAACGAAAATTATTTACGATAGAACCAATGTTTTATGAGAAAATCAGTTATATGAGTAGTACGGTTTCAAGCTAATGAAATGTACCAAATAAAGCAATATTACTGCTCCACGTTTGCATATTTGACTTGCATAATGAACATGTGAACATTGAAGGACCTGTAAATAGGTTGAAAGAGCAAATATCTAGTGAAAACCACGGGAGAGGTGTGGGGAGGCGTACGAGGGAGTGTGACATACAGTAGGTGTGCTTTCAATTCTTGCATGAGGCATACTGACTCTCCTAGCTGTCCCCCGTGAATGAAAGAGGGAGGTAGGAAGAGTGTACAGTCGCGCGAATAAGTGATGTCTCGGCACTATGTTTTGATCAATAATTGGTATCAGCAATATTTACACATGATTTCTTCTTTTTGAGTGAGATCTACCAACATATTCCTACACTTACCCACCCTATTCAACATCTGACAGAGAAAGTCGAGGGGCCCTGGGTGGGGCTTTGATTTCCCGGGCGTTTCCGCACCCTCCTCAGCTCCCCGCCATGGAGTGGCTTCGGTCACCCAGGCTTTATTGTGGTCGGCAGGAAGGGTTCTGTGGGGGCGCTCGGTTATGGCCTTGGCCTTGCTCGGGGCCTTGGGGCTGTTCGGCCAGGCAGCTTGGGGAACAAGAACAACAACAACAACAACAGCATCTGACAGACATTAATACAGCACACAGCGAGCCAAATGTAATGACAGCTGAGACATGACTTATTAGCGCCACTGTACGAGAGGGTGACTGGATGTATTTGAGGCGGGAGGGAGGAAATAGTAGTGAAATTGGAGGGAAAAAGTACAACAAAGGAGGAGGGGGAAGTGGAGAGAGAAGAGGGGGGGGGGGGAGTGGAGTGAGAGGTGGTAAAACACTGTAAGGGGACGGCAGGAGGTTCTGGAAAAGAAACATGCCATCTAATCATATATTGCTTCCATTCCCTTCGCCGCAGTGTTGCATCTCTCTCGCTATTCTACCGCTATTACTATAATTATTGTTCCTCAGAGGTCTCTCTCAGTGTATACCACCCTCTCTATGTAGACCACGTAGCACCCAACTCTGTGCAACTCTCCAACCCAAGAATGAAACAGTATTCCCAATCTTTCTTCTATTCAACAGCTAACCTCTGGAACTCTCTCCTTGAATCCATCACTCATCACAGGTAGTTTTGCCTCTTGCTTCCCTCATCCACAAAATGCATAAATAAAATCAAACAAATACATCTCCAGCAGTGGGGTGTTTTGTGTGGGTATTTTATGGACTATCTTCTGAAAGGAACGTCGCATTACATATATTTTTTTCATAATATATTATTTAGATAACAATCTATATTAGCATCAACATAGTCGTAGAATTATCTATCATATAATATGGTATACCATAATGTATGCAGTTCCTGTTCCGTAAATCTGAAAGCTGTGTGTGTCAACCTGGGTTATCACTGTTAACATTTGTGGTGAGTGTGATAAATTACATTGGTGAAACTAATTACTGTGCTCGACATGTGTGTGGGAGGACAGTCATGTAGGTGGAGATAGTGCACATACTGTATATAGGTGTGCGGTCGCCCTAATAAGTTGACCCAGCTGTCATTATGTTTGGCTCCCTCTGGGCTGTATTAATGTCTGTCAGATGTTGAATAGGGTGGGTACGGTAGCGCTAATAAGTCATGTCCCAGCTGTCAGTACGATTGGCTCCCTCTGTGCTGTATTAATGTTTGTCAGATGTTTAATAAGGTGGGTAAGTGTAGGAACATGTCTGTATATTTCACTCGATATGAAGAAATAAAGCTGAGATATTGCTGACACCAATTATTGATCAAAACATACTTGGTGCCGAGACATGACTTATGATTAGTGGTCGTATATCTATAACAGTTGCAATGGTTCGAAGGAAAATTATAGGAGAATGTAACAGTTATACCTTTCAGTGATATAGATTTAGTATGAATAGCTACACTCAATATTCATATATGAAGGTGCATGTTTATATAATATATATATATATATATATATATATATATATATATATCATTTATGTTGTACTTTAACATTACAAAGGGTCAGATAAAGATATAATGTGAACAGTAAGAATCATAGCTTAGCCTACACAAGCCGTCTGTTAGTAGTGGTGGTGGTGGTGGTGGTGGTGATAGAGGTGGTGGAGAAGGTGGTGGTGGTGGTGATGGTAGTAGTGGTGGTAGTGGTGGTGGAGAAGGTGGTGGTGGTGGTGATGGTAGTAGTGGTGGTGGTGGTGGTGGTGGTGGTAGAGGTGGTGGAGAAGGTGGTGGTGGTGGTGGTGATGGTAGTAGTGGTGGTAGTGGTGGTGGAGAAGGTGGTGGTGGTGATGGTAGTAGTGGTGGTGGTGGTGGTGATGATGGTGGTCGTAGAGGTGGTGGAGAAGGTGGTGGTGGTGGTGATGGTAGTAGTGGTGGTGGTGGAAAAGGTGGTAGTGGTGGTGATGGTAGTAGTGGTGGAGAAGGTGGTGGTGGTGGTGATGGTAGTAGTGGTGGTGGTGGAGGTGGTGGAAAAGGTGGTGGTGGTGGTGGAGAAGGTGGTGGTGGTGGTGATGGTAGTAGTGGTGGTGGTGGTGGTGGTGGAGAAGGTGGTGGTGGTGGTGATGGTAGTAGTGGTGGAGAAGGTGGTGGTGGTGGTGATGGTAGTAGTGGTGGTGGTGGTGGTGGTGATGATGGTGGTCGTAGAGGTGGTGGAGAAGGTGGTGGTGGTGGTAGTGGTGGTGGTGGTGGTGGAGAAGGTGGTGGTGGTGGTGATGGTAGTAGTGGTGGTGGAGGTGGTGGAAAAGGTGGTGGTGGTGGTGATGGTAGTGGTGGTGGTAGAGGTGGTGGAGAAGGTGGTGGTGGTGGTGATGGTAGTAGTGGTGGTAGAGGTGGTGGTGGTGATGGTAGTAGTGGTGGTGGTGGAGGTGGAGGAAAAGGTGGTAGTGGTGGTGCTGGGTACGTTACTGAGTTATGGTAATGAGGGTCGTATCCCACACAACACACACACCTATTGATCTGGTGTGTGTGTGTGTGGGTGTGGGTGTGGGGGGGGGGGGGGGGGGGGGGGGGGGGGGGGGGTAGGGGGTGGGGGGGGGGGTCGATGATGGCGATATGATAGTGCTGGTGTAAGCTTCAGGTGGCAGAGACAGTTAAGGGGGCTACCCTACTTTTTGTTCTCTCCATTTCTCTCTTTCTCTGGCCTGTATCCATTCGGCCCCATTCACCCTACTGTTACAGGCCTTTTGTCTCTCCATACACACAGGATGAAACTCAAATAGGCCCAATACACAACACAACAAACTCTACCTAAATATGACTAAAACTCATCAAAGATTAAAAAAAACATCCATTAGATCCTCCTTGTAGATAATTTGTTTACATTTTTCGGTAGAAAAGTGTGCCGGTCAAATGCCGGTTCTTCCGAAATTACACGCTCACTATCGTTCGCCAGGAAAAAAATATCGACACCTAAATAGCACGAAAGGTCTTAATATTGACAAGGAAATGGGGCGGAAGGTCTTAAAATCGACAAACTAATGGGACAAACATCTTAACATCTGAAAACTAATGGGGCTAAACACGAGGGAGAAGGGGGTCTAGAAAAACGACCCATTTCCCCTTAATGGTCCCGCACTTTTGTTGTCTTTCATTCTCATTTCGTAAACCGGAGTCACACGAGCCATTTTTCGAGCAATTATTACGGGCAATTATGATCTGGCAGCTTCAAAAATGACACTTCATCAGAATTCAGCCGCCTAACATAATCTACCTTCAGTCTAGTTACCGATACCAGTGCCAAAATGCCCCGAAATAATACGAGAACAAAGTTGCTCATGGAAAATTGACGGAAAAAGCGCTCGTGTGACAGCGGCTTTTAGTACTGTGGCTCCTTTCCTAAGGGGAGATTTCCACTTGAGGGCCTTTTTTTTTTCTTGACTCCTTTCTCCCTCATGTCTAGCCCCATTGCTTTTGAGATTTTAAGACGTTTGCCCCATTAGTTTGGTGATTTCAAGAATTTCCGCCCCAGTCTGTCAATTTTAAGACCTTTCGTGCCATTTAGGTGTCGATTTTATCCTGGCGAGCGATAGCGAGCCTGTAATTTATGAGCAACCGGCCTTCGGCCGGGACATTTTTCTACCGAAAAATGTACAAATTTATCTGGAAAGGGGGTCAAGGGGGTGAAATTTTAAGATTGCTGGAGGAGTAGGAAACAAACTAAAAACCTCCCCTTAATGACCCTTTTTTGTTTTCTTCTATGCGTCCACTCGCTTTTGTTTTCTTCTATGCGTCCACTCGCTTTTGTTTTCTTCTATGCGTCCACTCGCTTTTGTTTTCTTCTATGCGTCCACTCGCTTTTGTTTTCTTCTATGCGTCCACTCGCTTTTGTTTTCTTCTATGCGTCCACTCGCTTTTGTTTTCTTCTATGCGTCCACTCGCTTTTGTTTTCTTCTATGCGTCCACTCGTTTTTGTTTTGTTTTCTTCTATGCGTCCACTCGCTTTTGTTTTCTTCTATGCGTCCACTCGCTTTTGTTTTCTTCTATGCGTCCACTCGCTTTTGTTTTCTTCTATGCGTCCACTCGCTTTTGTTTTCTTCTATGCGTCCACTCGCTTTTGTTTTCTTCTATGCGTCCACTCGCTTTTGTTTTCTTCTATGCGTCCACTCGCTTTTGTTTTCTTCTATGCGTCCACTCGCTTTTGTTTTCTTCTATGCGTCCACTCGCTTTTGTTTTCTTCTATGCGTCCACTCGCTTTTGTTTTCTTCTATGCGTCCACTCGCTTTTGTTTTCTTCTATGCGTCCACTCGCTTTTGTTTTCTTCTATGCGTCCACTCGCTTTTGTTTTCTTCTATGCGTCCACTCGCTTTTGTTTTCTTCTATGCGTCCACTCGCTTAATATTCTTTTCATCCTCCCTCTCTCTCCTCGACTAAATCTTTTAAGAGGACAGTGGCCGTTTTGGGAGGCTATTAATTAATGTATTCATTTAGTATTAAATAGTTTCCTCGCTAGAAATCCCTCAAACTTAGAAAAAACAACCCCTAGACCCCCTTTCAAGATAAATTTGTACATTTTTCGGTAGAAAAATGT
>CM064512.1:4634399-4679399 GCA_032716605.1 Paralithodes platypus
GTGTGTAGTGCGTGTGTGTGTGTGTGGGGTAACAGCGGTGGTGATGGTGTTAAAGGGGATGATACCGTTCTCTGCAGCCAGTCGCACCAGTGTCGCCAATTTAACACTTGCGAGTTTCGTTCTATAAGGAAGTTGGAGTTGTAGACATCGATATTTAGCAGAATTACCAGCTAAAATACGGTTGCAATATATTCATAAATATTTATTATTATGTGTTTTCCACCAACCAACTTCACATCTAAACTCAATTAAGGGGAGATCTCCACTTGAGGGATTTTTTCTTGACCCCTTTCTCCCTCATGTTTAGCCCCATTGCTTTTGATATTATAAAACGTTCGCCCCCATTAGTTTAGCGATTTTAAGAACTTTCACCCCATAATAAGACCTTTTGCGCCATTCAGGTGTCGATTTTATCCTGGCGAGCGATAGCGAGCCTGTAATTTAAGAGGAACCGGCCTTCGGCCGGGAAATTTTTCTACCGAAAAATATACAAATTTATCTTGAAAGGGACTCAAGGGGGTGTAATTTTAAGCTTGATGGAGGTCTAGGGAACAAACTAAATACCTCCCCTTAATGAAATCAACAAATACATGGGGCACTCCGAGGACTCGAACCCAGGATACACCAATACATGGGGCACTCCGAGGACTCGAACCCAGGATACACCAATACATGGGGCACTCCGAGGACTCGAACCCAGGATACACAAATACATGGGGCACTCCGAGGACTCGAACCCAGGATACACAAATACATGGGGCACTCCGAGGACTCGAACCCAGGATACACCAATACATGGGGCACTCCGAGGACTCGAACCCAGGATACACAATACATGGGGCACTCCGAGGACTCGAACCCAGGATACACAAATACATGGGGCACTCCGAGGACTCGAACCCAGGATACACAAATACATGGGGCACTCCGAGGACTCGAACCCAGGATACACCAATACATGGGGCACTCCGAGGACTCGAACCCAGGATACACCAATACATGGGGCACTCCGAGGACTCGAACCCAGGATACACAAATACATGGGGCACTCCGAGGACTCGAACCCAGGATACACAAATACATGGGGCACTCCGAGGACTCGAACCCAGGATACACCAATACATGGGGCACTCCGAGGACTCGAACCCAGGATACACAAATACATGGGGCACTCCGAGGACTCGAACCCAGGATACACAAATACATGGGGCACTCCGAGGACTCGAACCCAGGATACACAAATACATGGGGCTCGAACCCAGGATACACAAATACATGGGGCTCGAACCCAGGATACACAAATACATGGGGCTCGAACCCAGGATACACAAATACATGGGGCTCGAACCCAGGATACACAAATACATGGGGCTCGAACCCAGGATACACAAATACATGGGGCTCGAACCCCGGATACACAAATACATGGGGCTCGAAACCAGGATACACAAATACATGGGGCTCGAACCCAGGATACACAAATACATGGGGCTCGAACCCAGAATACACAAATACATGGGGCTCGAACCCAGGATACACAAATACATGGGGCTCGAACCCAGAATACACAAATACATGGGGCTCGAACCCAGGATACACAAATACATGGGGCTCGAACCCAGGATACACCAATACATCAAACCCAATTCGACATACTGGGCATCCATCACAAACCTACATTATAATTATTGCAGTTCTGACTGATATCGGTGTTTACTGCCCCCAACTTCCTTATAGCCCCCAAAACTCGCAAGTGGTTAATGTAGCTACTTTGCCGCTAGATCTAGAGGTATTTATTTGGATCTAGCGGCAAATGTTTACATCTAGCGGCATAAATTCAGCGATATTTGGGAGATTTGAGTCATTTTAGAGTGATATTTTTGAGATTTTGGCATTATTATAGTGTTATTCGGGATATTTGAGCCATTTTAGAGTGATGTTTAAGAGATTGTGGCATTATTCTAGCGATATTCAGGAGATTTGAGCCATTTTAGAGTGATATTGTACAGATGGTGACATTATTCTAGCGATATTCAGATTTGAGCCATTTTAGAGTGATATTGTAGAGATTGTGGCATTATTCTAGCGATATTCAAGATATTTGAGCCATTTTAGAGTGATATTCTAGAGATTGTGGCATTATTCTAGCGATATTAAGGAGATTTGAGTCATTTTAGAGTGGTATTATAGAGATTGTGGCATTATTCTAGCGATAATCAGGAGATTTGAGCCATTTTAGAGTGATATTATAGAGATTGTGGCATTATTCTAGCGATATTCAGGAGATTTGGGCCATTTTAGAGCGATATTCTAGAGATTATGGCATTATTTTAGCGATATTCAGGAGATTTGACCCATTTTTGTGTATAGGTCAGGACGTGTGTAGCTTAGTGTGTTTAGCGAGGTGTGTGTGTAGGTTAGTGTGTCTAGCGAGGTGTGTGTGTGTGTGTGTGTGTGTGTAGGTTAGTGTGTCTAGCGAGGTATGGAACCTTATAGTTTAATCTGTTCACACACACACAGTGACATTAAAACAATGGTTATGTGTGAAATTGTGTTTGAGTGTAGTCAAATTAATTCATACACAATAAATGAGTCCACTGATTGTTTGCATCTCTGTTATGCTTTTGCTTGGCATGTGTACCGTCAAGAGTAAACATCTGCCTTTGTGAGTACATGCTTTGTGAGTACATGCTTTGTGAGTACATGCTTTGTGAGTACATGCTTTGTGAGTACATGCTTTGTGAGTACATGCTTTGTGAGTACATGCTTTGTGAGTACATGCTTTGTGAGTACATGCTTTGTGAGTACATGCTTTGTGAGTACATGCTTTGTGAGTACATGCTTTGTGAGTACATGCTTTGTGAGTACATGCTTTTAATTAGTGCTCATGTTGGTGTAGGCTGTGAGGGTTTGAAGACTTGGGGTACTCTTGGAGAAGGAAGGAACGAGGGGGAAAGGGATATATAAATGTTATCCCTTTCAAGATGCAAATACGAATTTCTGTTCTGCGTTCTGACTATTGTTTTAGACTAACTTATTCAGATTAGGAAAGGTATATGGAAGCAGAGGGTTAATTGAGATAGTCTTTACCCTTACAACTCCCATAGATCCTTCCTAAATTGTCTAAAATCGTGTTATGGCAGCCAGAATAAATTGTCAAAATGCGTCATAATCTTCAAGGGGTTAAGATTGAGATTGACATTGAATTGAGATAAACAATGTGGAGGAGGAGAAGGTCCAAATTCGATTAAGGGGAGATCTCCACTCTAGGGATTTTTTTCTTGACCCCTTTCTCCCTCATGTTTAGCCCCATTGCTTTTGATATTATAAAACGTTTGCCCCATTAGTTTAGCGATTTTAAGAACTTTCACCCCATATTAGACCTTTCGTGCCATTTAGGTGTCGATTTTATCCTGGCGAGCGATAGCGAGCCTGTAATTTAAGAAGAACCATTTCTTAAAACCATTTAAGAAGAACCATTTTCCCGGCCTTCGGCCGGAAAAATGTTGTACCGAAAAATGTACACATTTATCTTGAAAGGGACTCAAGGGGGTGTAATTTTAAGCTTGATGGAGGCCTAGGGAACAAACTAAATACCTCCCCTTAATGAATATACTTCCTAATTCTTCAGTATATCATTTGGTGGAAAACAATGAATGAAGTTAAATTGACTATTGGCAAAACAGCAGGTGATAGTTTATTAACCCTTTCCGACATATGACGCTAAAGCAAGGGGGTGATAGTTTATTAACCCTTTCCGACATATGACGCTAAAGCAAGGGGGTGATAGTTTATTAACCCTTTCCGACATATGACGCTAAAGCAAGGGGGTGATAGTTTATTAACCCTTTCCGACATATGACGCTAAAGCAAGGGGGTGATAGTTTATTAACCCTTTCCGACATATGACGCTAAAGCAAGGGGGTGATAGTTTATTAACCCTTTCCGACATATGACGCTAAAGCAAGGGGGTGATAGTTTATTAACCTTTTCCGACATATGACGCTAAAGCAAGGGGGTGATAGTTTATTAACCCTTTCCGACATATGACGCTAAAGCAAGGGGGTGATAGTTTATTAACCTTTTCCGACATATGACGCTAAAGCAAGGGGGTGATAGTTTATTAACCTTTTCCGACATATGACGCTAAAGCAAGGGGGTGATAGTTTATTAACCCTTTCCGACATATGACGCTAAAGCAAGGGGGTGATAGTTTATTAACCCTTTCCGACATATGACGCTAAAGCAAGGGGGTGATAGTTTATTAACCCTTTCCGACATATGACGCTAAAGCAAGATCAGAAGGAAGGGGGTGATAGTTTATTACCGGTAACCCTTTCCGACATATGACGCTAAAGCAAGGTCAGAAGGAAGGGGGTGATAGTTTATTACCGGTAACCCTTTCCGACATATGACGCTAAAGCAAGGTCAGAAGGAAGGGGGTGATAGTTTATTACCGGTAACCCTTTCCGACATATGACGCTAAAGCAAGGTCAGAAGGAAGGGGGTGATAGTTTATTAAAGTAGGTTTAAATTGTTCCGTGTTTACCTGGACTGTGTGTGTTCTTGGAGTTGCACTGTGTATGTCTGAATACGTGTGTGTGTGTGTGTGTGTGTGTGTGACAGAGAGGGTGGTTCTGACAGTAGCGGTTCATGAAGGGTGTGTGAGTGTCTGAGGCTGTGTGTGTGTGTGGGTGTGTGTCTGTCTGTCTTGCAGTGTGTGGAATGAGTGTGGTTCGTGTACATTCGGAGCCTTCCAATCACACACACACACACACACACCAACATTATAAGGGAGACTGAGTTTGTTCATAGCTTTTGTGGAGTTCAAATGAGGTAGCTGTGGGTGGTGGTGGTGAATGAGGTAGCTGTGGATGGTGGTGGTGAATGAGGTAGCTGTGGATGGTGGTGGTGAATGAGGTAGCTGTGGATGGTGGTGGTGAATGAGGTAGCTGTGGATGGTGGTGGTGAATGAGGTAGCTGTGGATGGTGGTGGTGAATGAGGTAGCTGTGGATGGTGGTGGTGAATGAGGTAGCTGTGGATGGTGGTGGTGAATGAGGTAGCTGTGGATGGTGGTGGTGAATGAGGTAGCTGTGGATGGTGGTGGTGAATGAGGTAACTGTGGATGGTGGTGGTGAATGTTGGCAAGGGGAGGAATTTTAACCCTTTCTGTACCGATCACGTATTTTCAATTTTATTCTAGCTATATTTAGACGATTGGGGGCAGTTTTAGAAGGATCTGTGGTAGTACAAAGGGTTAAGGGGAGATATCCACTTGAGGGATTTTTTTCTTGACTCCTTTCTCCCTCATTTTTAGCCCCATTGTTTTCCTAATGTTAAGACGTTCGCCCCATTATTTTGACGATTTTAAGAACTTTCAACCCATTTCTGTCAATGTTAAGACCTTTCGTGCCATTTAGGTGTCGATTTTATCCTGGCGAGCGATAGCGAGCCTGTAATATAAGAGTGACCGGCCTTCGGCCGGGACATTTTTCTACCGAAAAATGTACAAATTTATCTTGAAAGGGGGTCAAGGGGGTGAAATTTTAAGATTGCTGGAGGAGTAGGAAACAAACTAGAAACCTTCCCTTAAGTCGTACAGTTCGAAGCCCGTTAATCGCTGGAGGCCCCTTTTGATAAGCTGGACCAATCGTCTCACTATCGCTAGAATAAAAATAAATAGAAAGGGTTAAGGGGAGATTTCCACCTGGAGGATTTTTTTCTGAACCTCTTTCTCCCTCATGTTTAGCCCCATTGCTTGTGAGATTTAAAGACGCTTGCCCCATTAGTTTGGCGATTTTAAGAACCCTCGCCCCATTTCTGTCAATTTTAAGATCATTCGTGCCATTTAGGTGTCGATTTTTTCCTGGCGAGCGATGGCGAGCCTGTAATTTAAGGGGAACCGGCCTCCGGCCAGGACATTTTTCTACCGAAAAATTTACAAATTTATCTTGAAAGGGGGTCTACGGGGTGTAATTTTAAGCTTGATGAAAAAGTAGGGAACAAACTAAATACCTAGTGAGAGAACTCTATTTATTATTGCTAATCTGGCAACCTCTGCGTCATATGAGTCTGAAGGGGTTAACATTGTGGGTCACACATGTTTATTTGACACTCCCAATAGAGAAGCATTGGACATGACATAATGGTGGTGTTGTTGTTGTTGTTAGCGAGGTCATTTTTGTTCTGTGTGAGTGAGGGAGGCAAAAGGTAGAACTGCCTGTAACGAGTGCCTCCCCCAGGGTTGAAAGAGGAGTGACAGGGCCAAAATCAAGGGACGTTCGAGCCCAAATCAAGGGACGTTAGAGCCCATATGCCTGTGTGGTTATTTAGCTTGCCATGGACCATCAAATTATATACACCTTGGAGGATTTTTTTCTGGACCTCTTTCTCCCTCATGTTTAGCCCCATTGCTTTTGAGATTTTAAGGCGTTCGCCCCATTAGTTTGGCGATTTTAAGAACCCTCGCCCCATTTCTGTCAATTTTAAGACCATTCGTGCCATTTAGGTGTCGATTTTTTTCTGGCGAGCGATAGCGAGCCTGTAATTTAAGGGGAATCGGCCTTCGGCCGGGACATTTTTCTACCGAAAAATGTACAAATTTATCTTGAAAGGGGGTCTAGGGGGAGTAATTTTAAGTTTGATGGAAGTCTAGGGAATTAACTAAAAACCTCCCCTTAATACCCGGGAGGTGCTTATGTTCTGGGTGTGTGGTGTCCCGAGTTTGAATCCCGGGAGGACCATATGCTTGCATTAGTCTATTAAAGTTCATTGGGGTTTGTAATTGATGATTAATGTTGAGAACGGGGTGTTACTTATTCCTAATATATGTGTGTGTGTGTGTGTGTGTGTGTGTGTGTATGTATGTGTGTATAAACCGAGGCAGGGGATTTGCCTAACAATAATAGCCGCCGAGAATAATTTCCTTGTCCGTGTTACGTCATCAGTGTTCCAAAGCTTATACATAATTGATTAGTCTCCCTGGAGGCTCGCTGACGTCATCCAAAGCCGACCCGGCATATCATTAAGGGGAGGTTTTTAGTTGATTCACTAGACTTCCATCAAGCTTAAAATTACTCCCCCTAGACCCCCTTTCAAGATAAATTTGTACATTTTTCGGTAGAAAAATTTCCCGGCCGAAGGCCGGTTCCTCTTATATTACAGGCTCGCTATCGCTCGCCAGGATAAAATCGACACCTACATGGCACGAAAGGTCTTAAAATTGACAGATATGGGTCGAAAGTTCTTAAAATCGTCAAAATAATGGGGCGAACGTCTTAAAATTAGAAAATCAATAGGGCTAAACATGAGGGAGAAAGGCGTCAAGAAAAAAATCCCTCAAGTGGAAATCTCCCCTTAACCCTTCCAGTACCGAGGCCGTCCTTTCAACTCTGTGCTACCTACTATAAGACCATGCTATTCAGTTTAAAGGGAGATGGGTCGTTTCCTAGTGTTAAGTCCCATTTGTTTTGAGAATATAAGACGTTCGGTCCCATTAGTTTGGCGATTTTAACACCTTTCGCCCCATTTCGTTATCAATTTTAAGGCCTTTCGTGCCATTTAGGTGTTGAATAAAATTTTAAGGGAAATAATTCTACCGAAAAATGTACAAATTTATCTTGAAGGAGGGTCTAGGGGGTGTTTTTCTAAGCTTGATGGAGGTCTAGCGAGGAAACTAAGAAATAAAGGAATATATGAATTACTAGAAAAAAAAAAAAAAAATCCATTTCCTCCCGGCTGCTGAAATTGCTTGTTTTAACTTGGGAGTCAACATTGCATTTCTCGGGAGTTGCAATCTGGGTTCGCTTGCTTAGCGCATTACTTTCTTGTGTCTGTGTAGCGGTGAGAACTGTACTTATATCGCAATAATTTGGTAATGTTGCACTATATTTGGTAGTGTTGCACTATATTTGGTAATGTTGCACTATATTTGGTAATGTTGCACTATATTTGGTAATGTTGCACAATATTTGGTAATGTTGCACAATATTTGGTAATGTTGCACTATATTTGGTAATGTTGCACTATATTTGGTAATGTTGCACTATATTTGGTAATGTTGCACTATATTTGGTAATGTTGCACTATATTTGGTAATGTTGCACTATATTTGATAATGTTGCACTATATTTGGTAATGTTGCACTATATTTGGTAATGTTGCACTATATTTGGTAATGTTGCACTATATTTGGTAATGTTGCACTATATTTGGTAATGTTGCACTATATTTGGTAATTTTTACATTTTACATTCATAGATGTATGTATGTATTGTAGCTATGTATTTACTCAGGCCCATTCCCCACTTGTCCTTCTATTTTTCTGGGGGTGGCCGACTCAAGACAGAGCCCGAATAGGGACAACACAACAGAAAACAATGAACACACAAAAGCAAAATACAAATTCACACACATCTAGGTCACCCAAGAGAAGACCCAGAGACCAGGGTCACCAAGGTCCCTCCAGCATTCCCCCGGCCCCCGACCACCATAGATAGATAGATAGATAGATAGATAGATAGATAGATAGATAGTCAGTCAGTCATAATTTTATTTCATAAAGACATATACATACACTTTTTACAGAGTTATTTACGTAATCTCCATTAAGCTAAAAGTCCTTAGCGCATAGTTGGTTCTGTGTTCTGTACATAAACAATTCTTGATCTGATAGCATTGATATCATTTAGCAATAAGTTAGTAAATCCATACTCATGTAGGATTATTTTTTCAACATCCTTTACAAGAAAAGATCTATGTAACATGTAATACATGTTCTTCTCTATAAAACTACATGGCTTTATGAGATTTCTATATACAAATCTTATTTTCATCCAGTTAACCAAATGCCTAAACACCATCAATCCACATTCTCTACAAGCACTGTGGTTGCTCTCCCAGATAGATAGATAGATAGATAGATAGATAGATAGAGAGAAAGAGAGAGATATTAGATAGATAGATAGATAGATAGATAGATAGATAGATAGATAGATAGATAGATAGATAGATAGATTAGATTAGATTAGATAGATAGATAGATAGATAGATAGATAGATAGATAGAGAGAGAGAGAGAGAGATTAGATAGATAGATAGATAGATAGATAGATAGAGAGAGAGAGAGAGAGAGATTAGATAGATAGATAGATAGATAGATAGATAGATAGTCCACTAATATACTAGGTTAGGTTAGGTTAAGGGGAGATCTCCACTTGAGGGATTTTTTTCCTGACCCCTTTCTCCCTCATGTTTAGCCCCATTGCTTTTGATATTATAAAACCTTTGCCCCATTAGTTTAGCGAATTTAAGAACTTTCACCCCATATTAAGACCTTTCGTGCCATTCAGGTGTCCATTTTATCCTGGCGAGCGATAGCGAGCCTGTAATTTAAGAAGAACATTTTTCTACCGAAAAATGTACAAATTTATCTTGAAAGGGACTCAAGGGGGTGTAATTTTAAGCTTGATGGAGGTCTAGGGAACAAACTAAAAACCTCCCCTTAAGGAACACCTCGTTCTTAACATTAATCCTCCATTACAAACCCCAATGTACACTCGGTCAAATAAGTATCTGCACCCCTACGCTGATCATCTGGCGTGTACAGCTTGGTAGTGTTGGCACCTCTGCCTGCAACTATATCCATGTGTCAGAGACGCTTCTCTCTGACACATGGATATAGTTGCAGGCAAAGGTGCCAACCCTATCAAGCTGTACACACCAGATGATCAGCGTAGGGGTGCAGATACTTCTTTGACCGAGTGTACTTGAAAAAATTGAATGAAAGCATATACTGTATATGTATATATATATATATATATATATATATATATATATATATATATATATATACCGGTATATATATTTTTTTTGTTATGGTCCTCCCGGGATTCGAACTCGGGACACTACACCCAGAACATAAGCACCATAAACCATTACACCACCAACATACACAACATAATGGGGTCGTACGTGTAGGTGGACGACCTAGGTGTGTGTGTGAATTTGTATTTTGTTTTTTGTGTGTTCATTGTTTTCTGTTGGGTTGTCCCTAGTCTGGCTCTGTCTTGAAACGCCCCCCTCCCCCCCCCCCCCCCTCAAAAACTAAAAAGGGAAAGTGGTGATTGGGCATGAGTTATATAGATAGATAGATAGCTTTTTATTTGTGTAGATGGAGTATATACAGTAGATAGATAGATATATGCGTAGGTTGGTCAGTGTAGGGGTCAGAGGTCACGTGGCTGCTAATATATAAAGTCACCCGTTGCCATGGTGACGTAATGACCTGTTGTTAGTGGGAAAACATGGATTGTTAACTTCGAGACTGGAGGTGGTTACTAGGAGAAAATAGTTGTAGTGAAAGTAAAAGGTATGCGGTATATATATACTATATATATATATATATATATATATATATATATATATATATATATATATATATATATATATATATATATATATATATATATATATACCAATTAACCCCACCATCCACACTATCACAGAAACACCATTTATCTCACTCCACCTTTCACCATCAGCTGAAATCCTAACACCACTCTCCCTCACTCCATTTTTCAACGGGCACTATTAATTCTATTGGTCAGGGTGCTGGGTTACAAGCCTGGAGAATTTACCTTTTTTGTGCATGAAGAATACAAACGGCAAAACTATCTGCTACAAGTGTCTTCCCCAAAGTTGACAGATAAACAGTTCAACTCCTGTATATTACAATTAGGTAAATACACACACACACACACACACACACACACACACACACACACACACACACACACACCCAAACACACACACACACACACACACACACACACAGCCCGTAGCCTAGTAGGTAGAGCTCTCGTCTCACACACGAGGGGTCGGGGGTTCAATCCCCGGCCGGGCGGAGACAAATTGGGCTTGTCTCCCTTCATGTGTTAGCCTCAGTTCACCTAGCTGTAAATAGGTACCTGGAATAAGTGGGCGACGTTGTGACGTCCCATCTGGGGTTGGTAAAAATGGTACAAGGCGAGATGGGTATCATATGGTTCACCTAAGCTGATGGCTACCTAAGCCTTCGGGCGAGACGGTACCGTCTATAGTGAGAATGGTACCATACAGATCCACCCTAAGCCTTCGTTTCCGATGTCGCCAATTGGCTAAAATACAGACTACACACACATCCACAGCCATTCCAACAGTACATAAAACACTTAACATGCATTTCACGCAATACATTCCCAGTTAAGGAGGCGCGATAATAATGAGCTTAGCTCGCATTGCGTGGATTCCCCTTGACGAACAAGTAACTGAGTAACACACACACACACACACACACACACTGAAAGAGCTCGGCTTGATTACATCTCTGCTCCTTGACACTCTCCGCTGTTCTTGTTTATCTTTCTCTCCCTCTCTCTCTTTGGCTTGTATCCATTCGGCCCCATTCAGCCTACTGTTTGAAGACGTTTACCCCCATCTAGGTGTCAATATTTTCCTGGCGAGCGGTAGCGAGCCAGCATATTTATATTTTTGTTTTGACAGCAAGCTAAATTTGTACATTTTTCGATAGAAAAAATTCTCCGGCGCAGCTGGATTTCTCCATACAATGCTGGCTCGCTATCGCTCGCCAGGAAAAAAGTTGACACTTGTATGGGGATAAACGTCTTGAAACAGTTGGCTGAATGGGGCCGAATGGATACAAGCCAACAGGGAAAGAGAGAGGGAGAGAAAGAGGAAAACAAAGCGAGATGGGCTCACCTTAACCCACTCCCCCACTGTACTGGTTTTCTTCCTCGCTCAGGTTTCAGAAGTCTGGCATATTTTCGGGAGTTATAAAGGTGTTCTACAGCAGAATAGGTAGGGTGTTGCTGTATGTGATGGATGACATTATTAGCATTCATTATGATGGATGACATATATGATGGATGACATTATTAGCATTCATTATGATGGATGACATATATGATGGATGACATTATTAGCATTCATTATGATGGATGACATATATGATGGATGACATTATTAGCATTCATTATGATGGATGACATATATGATGGATGACATTATTATCATTCATTATGATGGATGACATATATGATGGATGACATTATTAGCATTCATTATGATGGATGACATATATGATGGATGACATTATTAGCATTCATTATGATGGATGACATATATGATGGATGACATTATTATCATTCATTATGATGGATGACATATATGATGGATGACATTATTAGCATTCATTATGATGGATGACATATATGATGGATGACATTATTATCATTCATTATGATGGATGACATGTATGATGGATGACATATATGATGGATGACATATATGATGGATGACATTATTAGCATTCATTTTAAATTGTACAAATCCCATGTTTTATATTGCGTAGACACAAGATTAAGGGGAGGTATTTAGTTTGTTCCCTAGACCTCCATCAAGCTTAAAATTACACCCCCTTGAGTCCCTTTCAAGATAAATTTGTACATTTTTCGGTAGAAAAATGTCCCGGCCAAAGGCCGGTTCCTCTTAAATTACAGGCTCGCTATCGCTCGCCAGGATAAAATCGACACCTGAATGGCACGAAAGGTCTTAATATGGGGTGAAAGTTCTTAAAATCGCTAAACTAATGGGGCAAACGTTGTATAATATCAAAAGCAATGGGGCTAAACATGAGGGAGAAAGGGGTCAAGAAAAAAAAATCCCTCGAGTGGAGATCTCCCCTTAACCCCTTCAGCACGATGACGTAATTTTCATCATGTCCTGGTTACCGTTAGCCGATTTTGCTTTGGCTTGTAATCTATCTCTAAGACTCAAAGGGGTTAAGTATGATCTCGATAAACCCCCAGAACAACTTATAGGTGCTGCTTAAGGGGAGATCTCCACTCGAGGGATTTTTTTCTTGACCCCTTTCTCCCTCATGTTTAGCCCCATTGCTTTTGATATTATACAACGTTCGCCCCATTAATTTAGCGATTTTAAGAACTTTCACCCCATATTAAGACCTTTCGTGCCATTCCGGTGTCAATTTTATCCTGGCGAGCGATAGCGAGCCTGTAATTTAAGAGGAACCCGCCTTCGGCCGGGAAATTTTTCTACCGAAAAATGTACAAATTTATCTTGAAAGGGACTCAAGGGAGTATAATTTTAAGCTTGATGGAGGTCTAGGGAACAAAGTAAATACCTCCCCTTAACCATCACCAAACATATCACCATGCCTCTCCCCCTGAAGGGAAAGGTGTATGCCTCATGTGTTAGAAGTGCAATGACGTATGTCTCAGAAACATGGGCCGTTAAAGTAGAGGATGTCAACAGAATGGAACGTAATGAGATGAGAATGGTGAGATGGATGTGTGGGGCCAGGCTGCAGGATAGATGGATGTGTGGGGCCAGGCTGCAGGATAGATTAACAAATGATGAGCTGAGGAGACGTTTAGGTATAAAGAGTATTAGCGAGGTGATGCGTACAAGTAGACTGGGATGGTACGGACATGTGGAGAGAATGGATGAACAAAATTGGGTGAAAAAATGCAGGTCTGTGATTGTGGAGGGAGCTGCACCAAAGGGTGGACCGAGGAAGACCTGAGATCGGACTATATGTGCCGATCTCAAATCCAAAAACTTGACAAGTGAAGCAGCCCTTAACAGGGTTGCCTGGAACGCCGCCCTTAGGACAAGAGACTGAAACTGCACGTATGTGTGGACCACTCAGTCTTAAAATGTTATGTATGTATGTATGTACATCACCAACCTCACCATACCTTGACCACCATCCCTACTTCACCACACCACCATCACCACCAAACCTATCACCATACCATCACCATACCATGACCACCATCCCTGCTTCACCACACCATCACCACCACCAAACCTATCACCATACCATGACCACCATCCCTACTTCACCACACCACCACCACCACCAAACCTATCACCATACCATCACCATACCATGACCACCATACCATGACCACCAGCCCTGCTTCACTACACCACCATCACCACCAATCCTATCACCATCACTACATCACCATACCATGACCACCATCCCTGCTTCACCACACCACCATCACCACCAATCCTATCACCATCACTACATCACCATACCATGACCACCATCCCTACTTCACCACACCACCATCACCACCAAACCTATCACCATACCATCACCATACCATCACCACCATCCCTGCTTCACCACACCATCACCACCACCAAACCTATCACCATAACATCACCATACCATGACCACCATCCCTACTTCACCACACCACCACCACCACCAAACCTATCACCATACCATGACCACCATCCCTACTTCACCACCACCACCAAACCTATCACCATACCATCACCATACCATGACCACCATCCCTGCTTCACCACACCATCACCACCACCAAACCTATCACCATACCATCACCATACCATGACCACCATCCCTACTTCACCACACCACCACCACCACCAAACCTATCACCATACCATCACCATACCATGACCACCATCCCTACTTCACCACACCACCACCACCACCAAACCTATCACCATACCATGACCATACCATGACCACCATCCCTGCTTCACCACACCACCATCACCACCAATCCTATCACCATCACTACATCACCATACCATGACCACCATCCCTGCTTCACCACACCATCACCACCACCAAACCTATCACCATAACATCACCATACCATGACCACCATCCCTGCTTCACCACACCACCACCACCACCAAACCTATCACCATACCATCACCATACCATGACCACCATCCCTACTTCACCACACCACCACCACCACCAAACCTATCACCATACCATCACCATACCATGACCACCATCCCTACTTCACCACACCACCACCACCACCAAACCTATCACCATACCATGACCATACCATGACCACCATCCCTGCTTCACCACACCACCATCACCACCAATCCTATCACCATCACTACATCACCATACCATGACCACCATCCCTGCTTCACCACACCACCATCACCACCAATCCTATCACCATACCATCACCATACCATGACCACCATCCCTACTTCACCACCATGACCACCACCAAACCTATCACCATACCATCACCATACCATGACCACCATCCCTACGTCACCACCATCACCACCAAACCTATCACCATACCATCACCATACCATGACCACCATCCCTGCTTCACCACACCACCATCACCACCACCAAACCTATCACCATAACATCACCATACCATGACCACCATCCCTACTTCACCACCATCACCACCAAACCTATCACCATACCATGACCACCATCCCTGCTTCACCACACCACCATCACCAGCACCAAACCTATCACCATAACATCACCATACCATGACCACCATCCCTGCTTCACCACACCAGCATCACCACCAAACCTATCACCATAACATCACCATACCATGACCACCAACCCTGCTTCACCACACCATCACCACCACCAAACCTATCACCATAACATCACCATACCATGACCACCATCCCTGCTTCACCACACCAGCATCACCACCAAACCTATCACCATACCATCACCATACCATGACCACCATCCCTGCTTCACCACACCATCACCACCACCAAACCTATCACCATACCATCACCATACCATGACCACCATCCCTGCTTCACCACACCATCACCACCACCAAACCTATCACCATACCATGACCACCATCCCTGCTTCACCACACCACCATCACCACCACCAAACCTATCACCATACCATCACCATACCATGACCACCATCCCTACTTCACCACACCATCACCACCACCAAACCTATCACCATACCATCACCATACCATGACCACCATCCCTACTTCACCACACCACCACCACCACCAAACCTATCACCATACCATGACCACCATCCCTACTTCACCACACCACCACCACCATCAAACCTATCACCATACCATGACCACCATCCCTGCTTCACCACACCATCACCACCACCAAACCTATCACCATACCATCACCATACCATGACCACCATCCCTACTTCACCACACCATCACCACCACCAATCCTATCACCATCACTACATCACCACCACCACCACCATCACCACCACTTCCTCCAGCATTTCAGTTCACCTACTAACATACCTATCTTATTGACCCATCTATTGGCCCTACCGTGTGTTCTCGTTAGGTTGTTACTATACAGCCTATCTCTCTCTCTCTCTCTCTCTCTCTCTCTCTTGCCCTTGTTAAGCCCCCTTCACAAATAACAAGACTTGTTTTGATAAGCAAATTGGCAAGGTAGCAAGAGTCTGGGAGGGTTGAAGAAGTTGAAGAGACGAGATCATCAACTTTGCCCCTCTCAACCCATTATATTTATATGATGATGACAATAACTCAACCCATTATTGTATCCCACGGCCAGGTGTTGGGTAAATTGTATTGTTACCGGCCGTGGGATACAATAATGGGTTGAGTTATTGTCATCATCATATAAATTACCAGCAGGGCGAAATAAAAGCAAATAACAGCAGTCAAATTAGACGCGAATGTAACTGCGAGCGAGAGTAAACAAAGCCCGCTAAAGCCGGTATCACACGAGAGCTTTTATAGTCAACATTCGATGATCAACATTTTTCTGGCAACATTTCTGGAAGATTTTGCACTGATATCGTAAACTAGACTGATGGTAGATGAATTTAGATAACACACATATTATAAATGTTTACCTCATAAGCTGCCAGATCTCTGTTGAGGATAAATGTTGAAGGAAAAAGTGCTTGTGTGATACCGGCTTAACACAACTCTTACCCATCCTCTAGTCCAAGTTGTAACCATATTATCACCATAAAACACATACTCATAAATAACACACGATCCACACAGTGATGGGCTGGTCTATCAGAGTGAGAGTTGAGCGATCTCTGCCATACCCATAGCTTACTCTGACTGTTCCTTTTACTTATATATTTTCTAGATCTCAAGTGATGGCGTCTCTTCCGTGGATTGACTTCCCTACTCTGACTGTTCCTTTTACTTATATATTTTCTAGATCTCAAGTGACGGCGTCTCTTCCGTGGATTGACCTCCCTACTGCCAACCTAGAGGTTGGCAGATTGGGAGCCAAAGCGTCACATTTTTCCTTTGCCCCTCAACTTTCCCTTCATAATTGCTGAGGGGCACAGGGCCTTGGGTGGGGCTTTGGTTTGCTGTGCGTTTCCGCGCCCTCCTCTGCTCCCCGCCTTTGAATGGCTTCGGTCACCTGGGCTTTAATAGTGGTAAGCAGGGAGAGTTTTGTGAGGGCGCTTGGTTATGTCCTTGGCCTTGTTCGGGGACCTTGGGGCTGCTCGGTCAGACAGCCTGGGGAACAGCAACAACAACATCACACTATCCACACCATGTTGTGGTCATAACCCTGTACTCAACAACCTCACCAGCACCTAACGGCCCATAACCCACCCCCCCAGCTAACCCCAGTAGCTCCTTCCGCCACACCATTTTTCACCAGAGCAAGACAAGTTGGTGGGTTACGAGTTTAAAGGAATAGGTTACCAAGAGAGGGTCTGTGTAGTGTCTGTGTAGTTTGGTGTAGTGTATCTTGAGTGTGTTGATGTACAATCGTGGAAGTGGATAGTGGAACATTCCCAAAGGAGAATATTAAGAAAGTGACCATCATACACACACATACAAGTTTAACCCTTTCACTACGGGAGCCGTACAACTACGTCATGGCAATTGACTTCAATTTAAAGCACATTAAAGTCTGTGGAGACGAGTGCGAGTGAGCAGAATCACGGCAGGCCCCTTCCGATCTCTGGCAAGTCTCACCCCATGTCTTGCGAGATATTTGCAGTGCTGTCAAAGGCAAATGTAGCGCGACATTGCACATTTTTAGCAAATATTGCCGATGTCTGTAGTAACGCTGCAGAACCCCGCACGCTACGAAGCTCGTTCTGGTGTAATTCCTAAGCTATTCAAGTTTATTTGCTGTGTAAATTTCATTCATTCAGGCACTTGCTTAAGCAATCAGGAGTGCCTGAATGAGCCCTATTATAGCGGGAATATGCCCGCACTGATTGGGTGAAAGACCGTTGTATCCATAAAGAATGTTGAATATAACACCATATGAGGAGGAGCACTTTATTGACAACGTTTCACAGATAGCTTCTTCAGGTCACTAACAGACGCTAGGCCCTTGGACGCCTAAAGTATCCGTGATGACAGGTGGGGGAGGCGAAGAATAGGGGAAGGGGGGTATGTTACAGTCGCACGTCCTAAATGGCACCTTTCCAGCTTCCCCTGTCATACTCAAACTAAGCTAAGAATGACTTCCAACTCCTTTTATGCCCTGGGAAACTGTTAAAGGGAAATGGGTCGTTTTTATGGTCTCCCTTATTCCTCATGTTTAGCCCTATTAGTTTTCAGATTTTAAGACGTTAGCCCCATTAGTTTGGCGATTTTAAGACCTTTTGTCCCATTTCGTTGTCAATTTTAAGACCTATCGTGCCATTTAGGTGTCGATTTTTTCCTGGCAAGCGATAGCGAGCCTGTAATTATAAGAGGAACCGGCCTTTGGCTGGGGCATTTTTCTACCGAAAATTTAAGGGGGTGGTCTAGGGGATGTTTTTCTAAGTAGTTTCTAAGTAGCGAGGAATCAAACAAACAGATATATTAATTATAAATGTTTTTTCCACCAACCAACTTCACCTCTAAGCTCAATTAATGAAATAAACAAATACCTGTGGCTCTCTAAAAATGAATTAAATGAATGACTAGGCCAAAAACAACAGCCTGCCTCTATCCTCTTAAGGGGAGGTTTTTAGTTGATTCCCTAGACTTCCATCAAGCTTAAAATTACTCCCCCTAGACCCCCTTTCAAGATTAATTTGTACATTTTTCGGTAGAAAAATGTCCCCGCCGAAGGCCGGTTCGCCTTAAATTACAGGCTCGCTATCGCTCGCCAGGAAAAAATCGACACCTAAATGGCACGAATGGTCTTAAGATTGACAGAAATGGGGCGAGGGTTCTTAAAATCACCAAACTAATTGGGCGAACGTCTTAAAATCTCAAAAGCAATGGGGCTAAACATGAGGGAGACAGGGGTCCAGAAAAAAATCCTCCAGGTGGAAATCTCCCCTCTTAAGTCTTGTGAAGTTGTCAGCCTTTCGGTAAAGTCATCAGTCAAGTCGATCTAAATGTTAAGGGGAGATTTCCACTTGAGGGACTTTTTTCTTGACTCCTTTCTCCCTCATGTCTAGCCCCATTGCTTTTGAGATTTTAAGACGTTTGCCCCATTAGTTTGGTGATTTTAAGAATTTCCGCCCCATTCTGTCAATTTTAAGACCTTTCGTGCCATTTAGGTGTCGATTTTATCCTGGCGAGCGATAGCGAGCCTGTAATTTAAGAGTAATCGGCCTTGGGCCGGGACATTTTTCTACCGAAAAATGTACAAATTTATCTTGAAAGGGGGTCAAGGGGGTGACATTTTTAGATTGCTGGAGGAGTAGGAAACAAACTAGAAACCTCCCCTTAATGGTCCGATATTGGCACGCTACAGCACTTTCCTCTAAGGAGGCCTCTTTAGTATTCCAATTCCAGTGAGTTAGTTTAGCTTTAGGGGAGATTTCCACCGGGAGGATTTTTTTCTGAACCTCTTTCTCCCTCATGTTTAGCCCCATTGCTTACAGATGCAGAGATTTTAAGACGTTCGCCCTAGTATTTTTGACATTTTAAGACATTTTGCCCCATTTCTGTCAATTTTAAGACCTTTCGTGCCATTAAGGTGTCGATTTTTTCCTGGCGAGCGATAGCGAGCCTGTAATTTAAGAGCAACCGGCCTCCGGCCGGGAAATTTTTCTACCGAAAAATGTACAAATTTATCTTGAAAGGGGGTCAAGGGGGTGTAATTTTAAGCTTGATGAAAACGTAGGGAACAAACTAAATACCTCCCCTTAAGGCATAAACTGACACACATATATACACCCAGACACACACACATACAGATACAGACACATAAACACACATACACACACAAACGCACATACAGACACACAAGCACACATACAGGCACACAAACACACATAGAGAGACACACCCACCCACACAAATATACATACACACACACACACAAAGAAATACCTCTCCTTAATTGGATCTTACATTGACTTTTGTACGAACATTTGACTTGGTTTTGTTATGTTATCACCATCAAGTTGTCAGTACGTGTTATTGGGTATACCCTACTTATTATTCACGTTAAGGGGAGGTTATTAGTTGATTCCCTAGACTTCCATCAAGCTTAAAATTACTCCCCCTTGACCCCCTTTCAAGATAAATTTGTACATTTTTCGGTAGAAAAATTTTCCGGCCGAAGGCCGGTTCCCCTTAAATTACAGGCTCGCTATCGCTCGCCAGGAAAAAATCGACACCTAAATGGCACGAATGGTTTTAAAATTGACAGAAATGGGGCGAGGGTTCTTAAAATCGCCAAACTAATGGGGCAAGCGTCTTTAAATCTCACAAGCAATGGGGCTAAACATGAGGGAGAAAGAGGTTCAGAAAAAAATCCTCCAGGTGGAAATCTCCCCTTAATTCTTCTTCTAGCAGTGGTTAACGCTATTACCTTCTAGAAGTATACAGTATATATATATATATGTATATATATATATATATATGTATATATTCAGTAGATATATATATCGCCACCAATTCCCGAGGCATTTCTCTTTTCATTGCCTCTCAGAACCACTTCCAAGCCTATTACGATAGCGATTTGTCCCGGTCCAGACAATATCTATAGGGTGATAGGTCTGATGAGAAAAGGTGATATACTGTATATATATATGGGTACTATAGGAGATCAGAAAAGGAAAGAGAGTGCCATAGAATCTGTATTTCTCAGTTTATACCATAATATCAAGTTCTTTAACCCTCGTCTAGCGGGGGGTTTTGGGCTATTTTGGGCATATTCAGGCCCTCCTGAATGATAAATCAAGTATCTGCATGAAAAGAAATGTATTCAGCAAAAATCTTGGCGCTACAAGCTTCAAAATGAGATCAGAACGAGCTACGTAGCACTCGTGGTTCTCATACAGTGGTACCAGTAACATGGGAGTTTAGCGTATAGCGGTATATTTTTCCCAGCTACGCTCACTACTGGCTACACTGCCGGCCTCTCGAGAACACAGGGAGGGTGAGTCATTGGCGGCGGTAGGTGGAGTCTGACCGTGTGGCCCGCTGCGCTCCCGGCCATTTGCACTCGATTTTAACCCTTTAAAAGCCATAATAATGATCCTAACTTGCTGCAAATTGGCACCCGGGTATAGCCGGGCGCCGCTCTTTAAGGGTTAAGGACTGTACAAATTATGGTTAACTAATTGTCTAAACAACAATGTGGTATGGGTTGGGTGGCTCAGAGATGGATTTAATGGCAATGGCCTTGTTTTGATTGGTTCACTGGACGCTGGAGGAAGTGTGTGTGTGTTTGTGTTTTTATTTGTTTGTGTGTGTGTGTGTATGTATATTTGTGTGTGTGGGTGTGTCTCTCTATGTGTGTTTGTGTGCCTGTATGTGTGCTTGTGTGTCTGTATGTGCGTTTGTGTGTGTATGTGTGTTTATGTGTCTGTATCTGTATGTGTGTGTGTCTGGGTGTATATATGTGTGTCAGTTTATGCCTTAAGGGGAGGTATTTAGTTTGTTCCCTACGTTTTCATCAAGCTTAAAATTACACCCCCTAGACCCCCTTTCAAGATAAATGTGTACATTTTTCGGTAGAAAAATGTCCCGGCCGGAGGCCGGTTGCTCATAAAATACAGGCTCGCTATCGCTCGCCAGGAAAAATCCACACCTAAATGGCACGAAAGGTCTTAAAATTGACAGAAATGGGGCAAAATGTCTTAAAATGTCCAAACTACTAGGGCGAACGTCTTAAAATCTCAAAAGCAATGGGGCTAAACATGAGGGAGACAGGGGTCCAGAAAAAAATCCTCCAGGTGGAGATCTCCCCTTAACCATTTCATTCTTCCTTGTGTTTGAGTGTTTGATCAGCGGAAACAAAATTAAATGTTGGGTTCTTTCACAATTATTTTGTTTGCCTTCCATGTAATTTCCCCACGAAGATAACCATTTTAATTACAGAGCATTCCCTTCAAGCAATCTAGTCTCCTCCACACTACAGTATATATTAAAATAATGTCTTTGATGTAATGCTACTGGATAGGGTATATTCGTGTCTACGTATTATCTCTCTCTCTCTCTTACTCTCTCTCTCTCTTCACTCATCCTCTCTCTCATTCTCACTCCTCCCCTCAATTTGCATCTTCATCTCTCTCTTCTGTCAACTCATCTAGATCCCTCCTCCTCCTCTCTCTCTGCGTCTCATCCATCCATCTTCCTCTCTCATCTCATACGAGTCACTCACTCTCACCTCCTCTTACTCACTGCTTCCACACTCACCTCACTCTCATCTCTCGCTCTCACTCCATTTCTCGCACTCTCACTCTCGACCATCTCTTGACTCACTCTCATCTCACTCTCTCCCTCTCTCTCTCTCATCGTCTCATCTCTCATCGCAATCTCTCTCCGCTCCGATCTCCCTCTATCAATCTCTGCTCCTCACTCACTCACTCACCTCACTCACTCACTCTCTCACTCTCTCCCTTCTCATCTCCGCCGCTCCCTACTCACATCTCATCCGTCACCTCACGCCTCTCTCACATCTCTGCTCTGCTCTCGGCTGGTGTGCTTGTACCCATCACCTCCATCATGCTACTAAGCTTTGGGAGATATGATAAAGCAATTAAGTTAAGGCTGCTTGAGGTCCGTGGTAGATTTATCGTTATTATAAAAGTTTCCCATGTACCTTAAATCACTCCTTGTGGACTATGTACAGTTGGCCACATAAGTCGTGTCTGCGCTGTCATTACGTTTTGCTCGCTGTGTGCTGTATTTATGTCTGTCAGATGTTGAATAGGGTGTGTAAGTAGAGGAACATGTTTGTATACCTCACTCGAAACGATGAATGTATGCTTAGATAGTGCTGATGCCAATTATGGATCGAAATATACTTGGTGCCGCGACGACATCACTTATTTGGCAGACTGTACTAGTAGACCATTTTTTGCCCAGAAGAAAAATTGGAGTAAGTGATAGTAAATTGAACTACTCTAACCTTTTTTGTACCAGAGACGTCTTTTATTTTGTATGCTAGCTATATTTAGACGATTTTATGTAGCTTAGGAAGGAGTTAGGAGAAGTAGTTATAGGGATTGATACAGATAGTTCGAAGCCTTATAATTTTATGTAGGTTTATTTTTTTAGAAGGAGTTAGGAAGAGTTATGTAGTGTATAGTCCTTAGGGATTGATACAGATAGTTCGAAGCCTTATAATTTCTAGAGATCTTTCCTAAACCGAATACAACAGGTTATTAGTAGCCAGCTTCAAATATATTGGTTGTCTTCAGTAAACAGTGATCCTCTCTATGTGTCATACTCTACACTTCATATATAATGCGCTTCACTCTATATTTCATGCCCTATGCCCCTTAATCTGTATCTCATTCTATCTATCTATCTATTTACTCAGGCCCTCATTCTAGTCACTCTTCACTCTTTATCTCATGCTACTCACTCTAAATCTCATGTTCCTCACTCTACCTCCCATAGGCCTCATTCTATTTCCCAGGTTCCTCATTCTAAATCCCATCTTCCTCACAATCTTGCTGCCCTAGTATTCTGGGAGCAAAGGTTAATAAGGGAGCTCTCTTGGGGCAGCT
This sequence comes from Paralithodes platypus, assembly GCA_032716605.1. NCBI lineage: Eukaryota > Metazoa > Arthropoda > Malacostraca > Decapoda > Lithodidae > Paralithodes > Paralithodes platypus. The sequence goes on from CM064512.1 coordinate 4,658,191, forward strand.
TCAAAGGATGGTTGGAGAGAGAGAGAGAGAGTGAGAGAGAGATATTTACATAGATCCACTGGCCACACACGTCTTACGATCCCTGCGAGGTGGCCAGGACTTAATTCTAATAGAGATAGCAACCCTAGGAGAAAGTGGAAGGAAAGGATAGCAAAGAGAGAGAGAGAGTGTGTGTGATAAGAGAGTGACTGACTGAGAGAGAGAGTGAGAGTGTGTAAGAGAGAGAGAGAGAGAGTGTGTAAGAGTGAGAGAGAGAGAGAGTGTGTAAGAGAGAGAGTGTGTAAGAGTGAGAGAGAGAGAGAGAGAGTGAAAGTAAGTGAGTGAGAGAGAGAGAGAGTGAAAGTAAGTGAGTGAGAGAGCGAGAGAGAGAGAGAGAGAGAGAGTGTGTAGAATCCAGCAATCCAATAGCTAGCTAGAGAGAGAGAGCCAATAGAGAGAGAGAGAGAGAGAGAGAGAGAGAGAGAGGGGGAGGGGGGGGGGAGGAAGAGAGAGGAGTGAAGTAGTGATAAAGAGAGAGTAAAAATGTGAGTTATGAAACTTTCGTTGTCAATTTTAAGACCTTTCGCGCCAATTAGGTGTCGATTATTTCCTGGCGAGCGATAGCAAGCCTGTAATTTAGAAAACAAATGTTATCTTATGAAATTTGTCTAGATCGCGACTAGGTGTTGTTTTGCTGGCGAGCAATAGCAAGCCTGTTTGTTTATCTTGCAAGGGGGTCTAGGGGTTGTTTTATCTTGAAGGGGGTCTAGTGGGTGTTTTTATCTTGAAGGGGGTCTAGGGGTTGTTTTATCTTGAAGGGGGTCTAGGGGTTGTTTTATCTTGAGGGGGGTCTGGGGGTTGTTATATTAGCTTGAAAAGGGGTCTAGGGGTTATTTTATCTTGAAGGGGGTCTAGGGGTTGTTTATCTTGAAGGGGGTCTAGGGGTTGTTTTATCTTGAAGGGGGTCTAGGGGTTGTTTTATCTTGAAGGGGGTCTAGGGGTTGTTTTATCTTGAAGGGGGTCTAGGGTTTTTTTATTTTGAAGGGGTGTCTAGGGGTTTTTTATCTTGAAGGGGGTCTAGGGGTTGTTTTATCTTGAAGGGGGTCTAGGGGTTGTTTTATCTTGAAGGGGGTCTAGGGGTTGTTTTATCTTGAAGGGGGTCTAGGGGTTGTTTATCTTGAAGGGGGTCTAGGGGTGTTTTATCTTGAAGGGGGTCTAGGGGTTGTTTTATCTTGAAGGGGGTCTAGGGGTTGTTTTATCTTGAAGGGGGTCTAGGGGTTGTTTTATCTTGAAGGGGGTCTAGGGGTTGTTTTATCTTGAAGGGGGTCTAGGGGTTGTTTTATCTTGAAGGGGGTCTAGGGGTTGTTTTATCTTGAAGGGGGTCTAGGGGTTGTTTTATCTTGAAGGGGGTCTAGGGTTGTTTTATCTTGAAGGGGGTCTAGGGTATCTTGAAGGGGTCTAGGGGTTGTTTTATCTTGAAGGGGGTCTAGCTTGTTTTTATCTTGAAGGGGTCAGGGGTTGTTTTATCTTGAAGGGGGTCTAGGGTGTTTTATCTTGAAGGGGTCTAGGGGTTGTTTTATCTTGAAGGGGTCTATGGGGTTGTTTTATCTGAAGGGGGTCTAGGGGTTGTATCTTGAACGTCTGTGTTTTAAAATCTTGAATGGGGGTCTAGGGGTGTTTAAACATAAGGGAGGTCTAGGGGTTTTATCTTGAAGGGGTAGGTGTTGTTTCTCTTGAAGGGTTTTTTTTTGAAGCGCGATCTATTGTTTGTTTTGAGGAGGTTGTTTTAGAAGGGTTCGATGGATAGTAACCCCTTCTGTACCGGCGACGTCTGTTTTTTTATCTATATATGCCTTGAGGAAGGGTCTAGTAAGAAACTAAAAAATTATTTAATCCTTAATAATATACCAAATATAGTTATAACAATAGACTAAATATCAAGCCGCTGGTACTCAAAGGGTTAAGGGGAGGTATTTAGTTTGTTCCCTACGTTTTCATCAAGCTTAAAATTGCACCCCCTAGACCCCCTTTCAAGATTAATTTTTACATTTTTCGGTAGAAAAATGTCCAGGCCGGAGGCCGGTTGCACTTAAATTACAGGCTCGCTATCGCTCGCCAGGAAAAAATCGACACCTTAATGGCACGAAAGGTCTTAAAATGGGTGCAAAGTGTCTTAAAACGTCAAAACTACTAGGGCGAACGTCTTAAAATCTCAAAAGCAATGGGGTTAAACATGAGGGAGAAAGGGGTCAAGAAAAAAATCCCTCAAGTGGAGATCTCCCCTTAAGAATAGCATCAGTGGAGTGGAGGCCCCTTTTTGATAACTCGAGTGGCTTGTTTACGAAATAATATTATTTTGTTTGTATTAGTCTTGGGTATCTGCACCTTTCTAGAGAGATATGTTTTTATTCTGGATAGTGTCTTCTTGGTTTCCCGCCACCGCCCACAACACTCGCTGGGATCGTAGAGCTTTGTGTTTTTTCAGTGTGTCTCTGTAATATCCCTCTCTCCCCCCCCACACAAGGCCTTCTATGCGACGTCGATTTGTTCCCTCCAGACGCTCTCTCCCCCTCTCTCTCGCTCACACACCCCCCCCCACACACATCTCCAGAGCTTATACGTTTTCAGGAACCCCAGGTGGAACATAAAGGTTTAGGAGGAGGCACTTTAGAATGGGTCGATGTGACATAACCCCTTCTGTTTGTCTGCCGCCACGTTCCAATTTCTTTATTTTATTCTAGCTATATTTAGACGTATGATGTGCAGTATTGGGAAGGTACTCTGGCAATATAAGGCCCCACTATTTCAACCAACCCTTTTTTTTTTGGGGGGGGGGGAATCCAGATCCTTCCTAAGCTGCATAATATCGTCCCAAATATAGCTAGACTAAATATACAAACGTCGCTGAAACTCAAAGGGTTAAGGGGAGGTATTTAGTTTTCCCCACATCTAGCGTCCAAATACACCCCTCAAGAGACCAATTTCCAATTTCTACATTTTTTTGTAGAAAAATGTCCGGCCGAGGCCGGTTGTCTTAAATTACAGGCTCGCTATCGCTCGCCCAGGGTGGCACGAAAGTCTATCTATTAGGAGTGGTGGGCAAAGTCTTAAAATGTCCAACTACTAGTGGTGAACGTAGTCTCAAAAGCAATGGGGCTGGAGGGAGAAGTCTGAAATCTCCCCTAGGATCTGGTGGAGTAGTCTATCTATCTAGGCTAGAGTCAGTAGTCTGTATCTAGGAGTGGTGAGTCTATTCTAGGAGTGGTGGAGTAGTATCTAGAGAGTGGAGTAGTACTGTATCTAGGAGTGGTGGAGTAGTCTACATTTATATAACAACTACCTCGCTGGGATCGTAAAGTTTGTGTGGTCAGTGTGTCTATGTATATATCTCTCTCTCTCTCTCTCTAGGTGGTTCTCTCGTAGTCTCTCTATCTCTCTCTTTAGTCTATCTCTACACGAGGAGTGGAGTACAGTAAGCACTCTATAATGGGTCAACAATAGTGACATACGACCATTATTCTGTTTGTCTGGAGTAGTTCCAATTTCTAGTAGTGGTGTATGTAGTATGTATCTATGAGTGTATGTAGTAGGCCCAATCCTTATCTAGGAGTGGGGGGGGAACTCAAGACAGAGGAATAGGGACATCTAACAAAAACAATGAACACAAAACAAATACTATCATCTAGGAGTCGTCCAGAGAGTAGGACCAATTTCCAATTTCTACCATGTATTTTGTCAAAAACCGATATTTGTCAATGTCTATCTATCTAGGAGTGGTGGAGTAGTCTATCTATCTAGGAGTGGTGGAGTAGTCTATCTATCTAGGAGTGGTGGAGTAGTCTATCTATCTAGGAGTGGTGGAGTAGTCTATCTAGGAGTGGTGGAGTAGTCTATCTATCTAGGAGTGGTGGAGTAGTCTATCTATCTAGGAGTGGTGGAGTAGTCTATCTATCTAGGAGTGGTGGAGTAGTCTATCTATCTAGGAGTGGTGGAGTAGTCTATCTATCTAGGAGTGGTGGAGTAGTCTATCTATCTAGGAGTGGTGGAGTAGTCTATCTATCTAGGAGTGGTGGAGTAGTCTATCTATCTAGGAGTGGTGGAGTAGTCTATCTATCTAGGAGTGGTGGAGTAGTCTATCTATCTAGGAGTGGTGGAGTAGTCTATCTATCTAGGAGTGGTGGAGTAGTCTATCTATCTAGGAGTGGTGGAGTAGTCTATCTATCTAGGAGTGGTGGAGTAGTCTATCTATCTAGGAGTGGTGGAGTAGTCTATCTATCTAGGAGTGGTGGAGTAGTCTATCTATCTAGGAGTGGTGGAGTAGTCTATCTATCTAGGAGTGGTGGAGTAGTCTATCTATCTAGGAGTGGTGGAGTAGTCTATCTATCTAGGAGTGGTGGAGTAGTCTATCTATCTAGGAGTGGTGGAGTAGTCTATCTATCTAGGAGTGGTGGAGTAGTCTATCTATCTAGGAGTGGTGGAGTAGTCTATCTATCTAGGAGTGGTGGAGTAGTCTATCTATCTAGGAGTGGTGGAGTAGTCTATCTATCTAGGAGTGGTGGAGTAGTCTATCTATCTAGGAGTGGTGGAGTAGTCTATCTATCTAGGAGTGGTGGAGTAGTCTATCTAGGAGTGGTGGAGTAGTCTATCTAGGAGTGGTGGAGTAGTCTATCTATCTAGGAGTGGTGGAGTAGTCTATCTATCTAGGAGTGGTGGAGTAGTCTATCTATCTAGGAGTGGATCTAGGATGAGTAGTCTATCTATCTAGGAGTGGTGGAGTAGTCTATCTATCTAGTAGTGGTGGAGTAGTCTATCTATCTAGGAGTGGTGGAGTAGTCTTGCCACTGGACTGGTATTCCAATGGTCCTGGGTTCGAATCCCAATGTATCAATGGGAAGATATTATTGGGATGGAATTTGTGCTGTACCAGTGCATTACCACAAAGCCCACCGAAACGCCAAACACATAACCTCATTGTACCTGATTTAATAGCTATGTATGGAGGGTCTGAGTCTAGGGGGTGAGGCAGCTTCAGAGATGGGGCTGCTTTGAGCCATGGGTGGGCAACCAAGCCCCATGCATCCTGCAAAGGCAAGATGGCAGGGGCTAGTTGCAGCTGAAAGTGCTTCACATATCTCACTCCCTAGACTGGAACGAGACCTCACGGGCTTCACCGTTCAATGTATAACGGTTGAATGTACAGGCTCTCAGCCTATGCCCGAGAGGGAGTAGTTGGAATATAGAAAAAAACAAAAATTGATCTTCGAAGGGGTGGACACGAATGAATCGCCTCCATGTACCTCTGTCCTCCGTCAGTCGGCGCCTCTCCTCCCTCCCAACAAGACTCTCACTCATATACCTCTCAACTCCATCCTTCCTTGCTCATTATCTCGTCCCATACTTTGCACTTGACCAAACCACCGGATAAGTGTGCAATGGCTGCATCATGTGAGCTTTGAAGTGCATATACTGTATATATATATATATATATATATATATATATATATATATATATATATATATATATATATATATATATATATATGAGGAAGAACTTGATGATACATGAGGGTTGCAGGAACTTTAAAGAGGGAGTGTGGTCGAAAAATGAGCGAGCCTGCGAGGGAGGAAAGAGGAGAATTCTTAAAATGGAGTCGAGGCGTGTGGATGACGGTAATGGAATGGCGCCGTGCATGGAAGAAGGGGGAATTGAGACCCCCTTTCTCCCTCATGTTTAGCATATTAGTTTTGAGATTTTAAGACGTTCGTTCCGTTAGTTTGGCGATTTTAAGACCTTTCGTCCCATTTCTCTGTCAATAGTATTATCTTTCGTGCCATTTTGGTGTCGATTTTTTCCTGGCGAGCTATAGCGAGCCTGAAATTTTAGAGGAAATGGCCTTCGGTCGGGACATTTTTCTACCCGAAAAATGTACAAATTGATCTTAAAAGGGGGTTTACGAGGTGTTTTTTAAGATTGATGGAGGTGTTTTTTAAGATTGATGGAGGTGTTTTTTAAGATTGATGGAGGTGTTTTTTAAAGATTGATGGAGGTGTTTTTTAAGATTGATGGAGGTGTTTTTTAAGATTGATGGAGGTGTTTTTTAAGATTGATGGAGGTGTTTTTTTAAGATTGATGGAGGTGTTTTTTTAAGATTGATGGAGGTGTTTTTTTAAGATTGATGGAGGTGTTTTTTAAGATTGATGGAGGTGTTTTTTAAGATTGATGGAGGTGTTTTTAAGATTGATGGAGGTGTTTTTTAAGATTGATGGAGGTGTTTTTTAAGATTGATGGAGGTGTTAAACATTTTTAAGATTGATGGAGGTGTTTTTTAAGATTGATGGAGGTGTTTTTTAAGATTGATGGAGGTGTTTTTTTAAGATTGATGGAGGTGTTTTTTAAGATTGATGGAGGTGTTTTTTAAGATTGATGGAGGTGTTTTTAAGATTGATGGAGGTGTTTTTTAAGATTGATGGAGGTGTTTTTTAAGATTGATGGAGGTGTTTTTTTAAGATTGATGGAGGTGTTTTTTAAGATTGATGGAGGTGTTTTTTTAAGATTGATGGAGGTGTTTTTTTAAGATTGATGGAGGTGTTTTTAAGATTGATGGAGGTGTTTTTTTAAGATTGATGGAGGTGTTTTTTAAGATTGATGGAGGTGTTTTTTAAGATTGATGGAGGTGTTTTTTAAGATTGATGGAGGTGTTTTTTAAGATTGATGGAGGTGTTTTTTTAAGATTGATGGAGGTGTTTTTTAAGATTGATGGAGGTGTTTTTTAAGATTGATGGAGGTGTTTAAATAGACAACAACAACAACAACAACAACAACAACAACACTATCCCTTAAGGGGAGATTTCCACCCTGGAGGATTTTTTTCTGATCCCCTTTCTCCCTCATGTTTACCCACATTACTTTTGAGATTTTAAGACGTTCGCCCCATTAGTTGGGCGATTTTAAGAACCCTCGCCCCATTTCTGTCAATTTTAAGACCATTCGTGCCATTTAGGTGTCGATTTTAGGTGTCCCGGCCTTCGGCCGAGACATTTTTCTACCGAAAAATTTACAAATTTATCTTGAAAAGGGGTCTAGGGGGAGTTATTTGAAGCTTGATGGAAGTCTAGGGAATCAACTAAAATCCTCCCCTTAAGATAGAGTTGCATATGTATAGACAACAACAAAAAACACTAACCCTTAAGGGGAGGTGTTTAGTTTGTTCCCTAGACCTCCATCAAGCTTAAAATTACACCCCCTTGAGTCCCTTTCAAGATAAATTTGTACATTTTTCGGTAGAAAAATGTCACGGCCGAAGGCCGGTTCCTCTTAAATTACAGGCTCGCTATCGCTCGCCAGGATTAAATTGAGACCTGAATGGCACGAAAGGTCATAATATGGGGTGAAAGTTCTTAAAATCGCTAAACTAATGGGGGCAAACGTTTTATAATATCAAAAGCAATGGGGCTAAACATGAGGGAGAAAGGGGTCAAGAAAAAAATCCCTTAAGTGGAGATCTCCCCTTAAAATAGAGTTGCGGCGTGTGGACGACGGTAATGGCATGGCGGCGTGCATGGAAGAAGGGGGAGTTGAGGGAGGGAGAGGAAAATGACAAACCTAGGGAAATACAGACAGAAGATAAATGTGTTAGCACCCGTCTTGCAACACAATCCCACCCCTACGCTGGGCAACTCTCCAACCCAAAAGTGAAACGCTATTCTCAGTCTTTCTTCTATTCAACTGCTGAGCTCTGGAACTCTCTCCCAGAATCAGTCTTTCCCTTTTCCTATGACTTAAATTGCTTCAAAGTCTTTGTGTCCAGACACCTGGATGGGGGTTTACGTCTTAAAACAGTAGGCTGAATGGGGCCGAATGGATACAAGCCAAAGAGAGAGAGAGAGAAAAAAAATAAACGAGGTGGCCCCCTTAAGGGGAGATTTCCACTTGAGGTATTTTTGTCTTGACTCCTTTCTCCCTCATGTTTAGCCCCATGCTTTTCTAATTTTAAGACGTTCGCCCCATTATTTTAACGATTTTAAGAACTTTCGACCCATTTCTGTCAATTTTAAGACCTTTCGTGCCATTTAGGGATCGATTTTATCCTGGCGAGCGATAGCGAGCCTGTAATTTAAGAGGAACCGGCTTTCAGCCGGGACATTTTTCTATCGAAAAATGTACACATTTATCTTGAAAGGGGGTCAAGGGGGTGAAATTGTAAGATTGCTGGAGGAGTAGGAAACAAACTAAAAACCTCCCCTTAAACTAAATATTAAGATTGCTGGAGGAGTAGGAAACAAACTAAAAACCTCCCCTTCACTCTCATGTTCCTCGCTCCTGCATTTGTCTCACTCATTCTTACCAGCTTCACTTCATCCTATTTCGGGAGTGTAGGTTAGAAGGGGAGTTGTCTCTTGGGGCAGCTTCAAAGGCTAGCAGGCGTGAGAGAGAGAGAGAGTGTGTGTGTGAGTGAGAGAGAGAGAGAGAGAGAGAGAGAGAGAGAGAGATTATCATTGTGTTGGAGTGTGCTCGTAAATTATAGAGTTTTCTACTCAAGGATAAACACGGTAATCTCTGTAACGACATAGGGTACCTAGAGTTAAAAGAGAGAGAGAGAGAGAGAGAGAGAGAGAGAGAGAGAGAGAGAGAGAGAGAGAGAGAGAGAGAGAGAGAGAGAGAGCAAAAAGTGGATCTATAACAATTAAGTTGTAAATTCAATAACGCTATGCAATACAAATGAATGACTAACCAATGATTTAGGGTGCAATGTGGAGCAACATAGCAGTAAACACTATAGTCTCTTCGCTGTAAGTAGGCGAAACATCTTGACCACTACTCAATATAACTAAAAAACGACTGGAGTAATCGAGCTAATATTTCTACCATTTGGGAAGAGTCAGTCAAGGAATAGATGTGGCAATTTACAGCCAATTTGCTCAAGCCCTTTTTGAGTAACAGAGGATACAGTGAGCAGACTACAGTACGTTCGAAATTGTGAAACCAAATAAAACTATACTAAGACAAAATACAAAGAAGAGACAAAGAAAATATTGAACACTAACTTCACTGCAGGTACAGTCGCGCTAATAAGTCATTTCTCGGCACCAAGTATGTATTGATCAATAATTGGTATCAGCAATATCTAAGCTTCATTTCTTCATATCGAGTGAAATATACAAACATGTTCCTACACTTACCCACCCTATTCAAAGGAGTACAAAGGAAATCAAGCAACAACAGATCTAGTGGCCCTTCTAGGTTGCTTGTCCTCCAAAACACTGAGGATCAAGTGTCCAAACAGTGGTTTAGAGTGGGTAAGGGAACATTGGAAAGGGAATTACTGCCCTGGAACTAATGTCCGTGGCAGGATTAGGAAGTTAGTAGGGGACAGATGGGTTAGTAACTGAGGGGGGATAAAATAAAGTTATTCATTTACAAACGCAGTCAGTCGCGGGTTTGATGCGAGATATTTGTCTAGGCGGAGTTTAAATGAATCAACGGTGATGCAGTCTATAACGTTTCGGGGAAGCCCATTCCACAAGTTGACAACTCGATTGAAGAAGAAATTCTTAGATTCGTGTGAGTTAAAAGATTTACCAATAATTTTGCAACCGTTTCCCCGCGTGTAATTAGATTGGTCGATAGTGAAGTACTTACTACAGTCCATATTGTCGATGCCTTTGATGATTTTGAACACTTGAATTAAGTCGCCTCTTAATCTGCGCTGGGTTAAAGGAAATAGATTTAATTCTCTAAGACGCTCTTCGTATGGTTTCGTATTCAACATCTGACAGACATTAATACAGCACAGAGCAAGCCGAACGTAATGAAAGCTGGGACATGACTTATTAGCGCGACCGTACACTTGGTCAAAAAAGTATCTGCACCCCTACCCTGATAATCTGGTGTGTACAGAGCTTGGTAGGGTTGGCATCTCTGTCTGCAGCTATATCCATCTACTGTATACAACTACCTACCTATACTACCTAACACCTACTACCTACGACCTACAACCTATTCTACCAAGCTGTACACACCAGATACTTTTTTGACCGAGTGTACCTTATTTTTACACGAATATATTTAGTGCAGAAATAGATTTAGTGTTTTTTTTTTTCTGTTTACTGTTTTTTTAGTTTTATCCCCAGGCCTCGATCAATCTTCAAAAAACATCCCCTAGATAAATGGGTACATTTTTCGGCAGGTTCCCCCTAAAATTACAGGCTTGCTATCGCTAGCCAGGAGAAAATCGACACCTAAATGGCACGAAAGGTCCTAATATTGACACAGAAATGGGATGAAAGGTCTTAAAATCGCCAACTAATGGGTCGAAATTCTTAAAATCTGAAAACTAATGGGGCTAAACATGAGGGAGAGGGTGGTCTAGAAAAACAACCCACCTCCCCTTTATTCCTCTTGTCGCTACACCACCTTTGATGTATTAATTATGTTCCATCGCCTTTAACTGTGAGAATACTTCCGGGTTGACACTCATTTCCGGAAACTCAGAACGTTGTTAAGGGGAGGTTTTTAGTGTGTTTCCTAGACTTCCATCAAGCTTAAAATTACTCCCCCTTGACCCCCTTTCAAGATAAATTTGTACATTTTTCGGTAGAAAAATGGCCCGGCCGAAGGCCGGTTCCCCTTAAATTACAGGCTCGCTATCGATCGCCAGGAAAAAATCGACACCTAAATAGCACGAATGGTCTTAAAATTGACAGAAATGGGGCGAGGGTTCTTAAAATCGACAAACTAATGGGGCAAGCGTCTTTAAATCTCACAAGCAATGGGGCTAAACATGAGGGAGAAAGAGGTTCAGAAAAAAATCCTCCAGGTGGAAATCTCCCCTTAACATGTGTTTAATTGACCACTTGCGAGTTTCAGGTTATAAGGAAGTTGGAGCCGTGAACATCGATATTAAACAGAAATGCAATAATAATGTAAGTTTCTGATGGATAAATGGTATGTTGAATTGGGTTGTATGTGTTTATAAATGCACTACGACCGAATTTTAGCTGCAAAGTCTGTTAAGGGGAGATAATTATCCACTTGAGGGATTTTTTTCTTGACTCCTTTCTCCCTCATGTTTAGCCCCATTGTTTTCCTAATGTTAAGACGTTCGCCCCATTATTTTGACGATTTTAAGAACTTTCAACCCATTTCTGTTAATTTTAAGACCTTTCGTGCCATTTAGGTGTCGATTTTATCCTGGCGAGCGATAGCGAGCCTGTAATTTAAGAGGAACCGGCTTTCAGCCGGGAAATTTTTCTACCGAAAAATGTACAAATTTATCTTGAAAGGGGCTCAAGGGGGTGTAATCTTAAGCTTGATGGAGGTCTAGGGAACAAACTAAATACCTCCCCTTAAACACATTTTGTCTTGCAGGGCAGTCTTTGCCATCACTGTGACATGAAGCAATATGACAGTTAATGTAGCTGTTCTCTCTCTCTCTCTCTCTCTCTCTCTCTCTCTCTCTCTCTCTCTCTCTCTCTCTCTCTCTCTCTCTCTCTCTCTCTCTCTCTCTCTCTCTCTCTCTCTCTCTCTCTCTCTCTCTCTCTCTCTCTCTCTCTCTCTCTCTCTCTCTCTCTCTCTCTCTCTCTCTCTCTCTCTCTCTCTCTCTCTCTCTCTCTTATATATATATATATATTTTTTTTTTTTTTTTTTTTTTTCTATGTGATTGAGGGAGGCAAAATGCATAATGCATATAGCGAGTGCCTCCCCCATAGTTGAAAGAGTGACAGGACCGAAATCAAGGGACGTTCGAGCCAAAATGCCTGGACACACGGAGTTTGAAGCAATTTAAGTCATAGGAAGAGGGAAAGACTGAATCTGGGAGAGAGTTCCAGAGCTCAGCTGTTGAGTAGAAGAAAGTTTGAGAGTAACGTTTCACTCTTGGGTTGGAGAGTTGCACAGAGTAGGGGTGGGATTGAGTTGCAAGACGGGTACCACGTGCCCTACGTAAAGGAGGTGGTATGCACTGGGATAGCTCTGAGGAACACTGATTATTATAGTAGCGATAGAATAGCGAGAGAGATGCAACATTGCGGCGGAGAGAGAGATTGCAGAGAGTTGGTGAGTGGATGGGAGTTAATGATACGAAAGGCATTCCTTTCAACTTTGTCTAGGAGAGCGGTGTGAGAGGAACCTCCCCACACATGCGAACAATACTCAATACAAGGGCGCACTATGCCCCTGTACAGAGCAAGAAGCTGTGCAGGGGAAAAGAACCCCCCTGTATATATATATATATATATATATATATATATATATATATATATATATATATATATATGTAGTAAAACTCGCTAGGAAAATTGAAACAATGGAACACCAAGCTTTCGTCATTTCGTCACATCTTCAGGGTAATACCCTGAAGATGTCTTGAGAGAATAGACGAAAGCTTGGTGTTCCATTGTTTCAATTTTCCTAGCGAGTTTTACTACATAATTTGATCACATGTATTTGTGATTTTACCTCCACATATATATATATATATACTGTATGTATATATATATATATATATATATATATATATATATATATATATATATATATATATATATACCAAAAATATATCCACTGTCCCCTTAATAGATATGATAAAACATGTCTCTGTTATCACACCGAGATAGATGAGGGGACATGGTGGAATTAATTACGGTTCATGACATGTTTGTGATGGAAAGGTCACGTGACGAAGAACGGTGGGTTGTAGTGATGTATAGTTTCTGTTATATTCCGTATACTCGGGCGACTCAAGACAGAGCCACAATGGGGACAACACAACAGAAAACAATGAACACACAAAAACAAAATACACATTCACACGCATCTATCTAGACATAAAAATAGACATGTAATTAAGGGAATATTGTTTTGCAATAATAATGTTGACTTGTTGTTCAGACATCGAGTTATTCGTGTCAAATGTTTTCCACAGACAACAACACAATGAAACACTGCTTGATATTGCAGTATTTTATCCAGCCAACTATTATCTAACCACACCATCATCATCAGCTAATCTACATGTAACCTCCACAAACATTTTACCTTTAAGGGGAGATTTCCACTCGAGGGACTTTTTACTTGACCCCTTTCTCCCTCATGTCTAGCCCCATTGCTTTTGAGATTTTAAGACGTTTGCCCCATTAGTTTGGTGATTTTTAAGAATTTCCGACCCCTTCTGTCAATTTTAAGACCTTTCGTGCCATTTAGGTGTCGATTTTATCCTGGCGAGCGATAGCGAGCCTGTAATTTAAGAATAATCGGCCTTCGGCCGGGACATTTTTCTACCGAAAAATGTACAAATTTATCTTGAAAGGGGGTCAAGGGGGTGAAATTTTAAGATTGCTGGAGGAGTGGGAAACAAACTAGAAACCTCCCCTTAACTGTTCGCGTTTCGGAACTAATTTTCAACGCGGGATTTTGTTTTCCACTTCTAATTAAAATAATTTGCGCGAACAACGTCCATAAACTATTACATTTGTGGAGCGTTTGTGTAATTTCATAATACAGCTTTAATAACCGACTGTTGGGGTAGTGTTTGAATATTATGTGGGATTTGTAATAATTAGCACCAATCTTATTTGTAATTTTGTTTCTTAAGGTTATATTTTATTTTGTAATATCATGAATAATGTTATATATATATATATATATATAGAGAGAGAGAGACACACACAGTTGCTAACAACATGGTGGAGGGCCACTCATTTATATAAGAATAATAATGGTTTACATTAAGAAATGTAAATTGACATTAACATGAGATAAGAATACAATACCACAACAATGTTTAAATGTAGCGGGGAGAGAGGATTACGGAGACAAGAGACACAGAAACACAAACACAATGTACGATTATAACAACTGAAAACAAATACACAACATACAACAAATACACAACATACAACAAATACACAACATACAACAAATACACAACATACAACAATACACAACATACAACAAATACACAACATACAACAAATACACAACATACAACAAATACACAACATACAACAAATACACAACATACAACAAATACACAACACACAACAAATACACAACATACAACAAATACACAACACACAACAAATACACAACATACAACAAATACACAACATACAACAAATACACAACATACAACAAATACACAACATACAACAAATACACAACACGAAAAACAAACTAAATATACCAAATAGTGAACAGAATTGTAAATTAAGAACAGGTGATACAGAATAGGTTGTCATTGTTTAAGGGGGTCACCTGCTTTGTTTTCTCTTTCTCTCCCTCTCTCTTTGGTTTGTATCCATTCTGCCCTATTCAGCCTACTGTTTTAAGACGTATACCCCCATCCAGGTGTCAATATTTTGCTAAGCGGTAGCCAGCATATTATATATATTTTTTGACAGCAAGCTAAATTTGTACATTTTTCGATAGAAAAATGTCTCCGGCGAAGCCGGATTTCTCCATACAATGCTGGCTCGCTATCGCTCGCCAGGAATAAATCGACACCTGGATGGGGATAAACGTCTTAAAACAGTTGGCTGAATGGGGCAGAATGGATACAAGCCAGGGAAAGAGAGTAAAGGTGAGAAAGATAAAACAAAATCCAGTGACCCCCTTAAGAAGCCCCTTGGGATATGAGTCGTAATATTACCTGTCGAGAATAATAGCCCAGAGCAACACTACAGGTAGGTGTGGAGTCATGTCATAGGTCACTATAGTCTATTCGTTGTAAGTAGGCAAGAAAGCATGACCTCTAACCTCTGTAACTCAAAAAGGGCTAGAACAAATTGGCTGTACATTTCCACATCTATTTCTTGACTGACTCTTCCCAAATGGTAGAAATATTAGCTCGATTACTCCAGTCGTTCTTGAGTTACAGAGGTTAGAGGTCATGATTTCTCGCCTACTTGGGCTATAGAATTACAAGGTACACTCTGATACCATAGTCTCCTGTCCACCTATAATATGTTGTGGGTTTTACCTATTTCTAATTGTGGAGGTATATCTCAGCTAACTCATTTTTTTTTTTTTTTTTTTTTAACTCATTTGTGAATTATAGTTTGCTGTGCATCAACTACACAACTATAAACACTATAAACACTATAAATACTATAAATACTATAAATACTATAAATACTGCTATCCACAAATCAATCCAGGTAGGCCTAATTGCATTAAGGGGAGGTCTCCACTTGAGGGATCGTTTTCTTGACCCCTTTCTCCCTCATGTTTAGCCCCATTGTTTTTGATATTATAAAACGTTTGCCCCATTAGTTTAGCGATTTTAAGAACTTTCACCCCATATTAAGACCTTTCGTGCAATTCAGGTGTCTATTTTATCCTGGCGAGCGATAGCGAGCCTGTAATTTAAGAGGAACCGGCCTTCGGCCGGGACATTTTTCTACCGAAAAATTTACAAATTTATCTTGAAAGGGACTCGAGGGGGTGTAATTTTAAGGTTGATGGAGGTCTAGGGAACAAACTAAATACCTCCCCTTAAGAAAACCAGAGAGAGAGAGAGAGAGAGAGAGAGAGAGAGAGAGAGATAAGGGATCAAGAAGCCATGTTGCGGATTGCAGGCAAATTGCTTTTATCGAGTTTCAGGAACTCTTTAGTCGCAACTGCACCGCCTAACACGCCCACCACACAGGCGCCTGGAACGCCCACACCCAAACATATACTGACAAACAGACAGATAGACAGATAGATAGATAGATAGACAGATAGATAGATAGATAGACAGGTAGATAGATAGATAGATAGATAGAGAGATAGACAGATAGATAGATAGATAGACAGGTAGATAGATAGATAGATAGATAGATAGATAGACAGATAGATAGATAGATAGATAGGTAGATAGATAGATAGATAGACAGATAGACTCAGACTCAGACTCAATATTTTATTTCGTAAAAGCTACATAAAACTTTGTACATAGTAAGAGAATTGTGAAGCACATTTATCTCATAGTTGGTTCACGGCTTTGAATAAAAGTAATTCTAGATTTTACTGCGTCAATGTCGTTTTCCATTAAACATTCGATATTATAAATATTCAATAACATATTCTTTACTTCCTTCATCAAATATAAGCTATCATCATTGTTAAGTAAACATTTTCTTAAAAAGATACAAGGCTTCATCATACATCTGTGAGCAAACCGTATTGTTTGCCAATTAATTAGATGAGTGAATGTCATTAACCCTGCTAAATCACATGCTTTGTGGTTGCTCTCCCAGTATTTAAGTTTTAAAATCTAAAAATAAAGATAGATAGATAGATAGATAGACAGATTGATAGATAGATAGACAGGTAGATAGATAGGTAGATAGATAGAGAGATAGACAGATAGATAGATAGATAGATAGATAGATAGACAGATAGATAGATAGACAGATAGATAGATAGATAGATAGATAGACAGATAGATAGATAGATAGACAGATAGATAGATAGACAGATAGATAGATAGACAGACAGATAGATAGACAGACAGACAGATAGATAGATAGACAGATAGATAGATAGATAGATGGATAGACAGACAGACAGATAGATAGATAGATAGATAGATAGATAAATAGATGGATGGACGGATAGATAGACAGACAGACAGACAGACAGACAGACAGATAGATAGATAGACAGATAGACAGACAGACAGACAGATTGATAGATACATAGATAGATAGATAAATAAACAAGATATACACATACAGAGAGAGAGAGAGAGGAGGGGTAGATTTACATATATTTACATAGATACACTGACCCCCCCCCCCACAGACCATACGATCCCAGCGAGGTGGTCAGGACTTAATTCTAGTAGACATAGCTAACCCGAGAGTAAGGGACAGTGGAAGGAAAGGATGGTGACAGCTGCCCTCGGGTACGGTGGCGCTAATAAGTCATGGCTCAGTTGCCATTACGTTTGGCTAGTTCTGTACTGTATTAATGTCTGTCAGATGTTGAATAGGGTGGGTAAGTGTAGGAACATGTGTATATATTTCACTCGATATGAAGAAATGAAGCTTAGATATTCCTGATACCAAATATTGATCAAAACATACTTGGTGCCGAAACATGACTTATTAGCGCGACTGTACACGACAGGAAACTGGAATTAATTGTATCTCTCCACGCTGTTAAGGGGAGGTTTTTAGTTGATTCCCTAGACTTCCATCAAGCTTAAGATTACTCCCCCTTGATCCCCTTTCAAGATAAATGTGTACATTTTTCGGTAGAAAAATTTCCCGGCCGAAGGCCGGTTCCCCTTAAATTACAGGCTCGCTATCGCTCGCCAGGAAAAAATCGACACCTAAATGGCACGAATGGTCTTAAAATTGACAGAAATGGGGCGATGGTTCTTAAAATCGCCAAACTAATGGGGCAAGCGTCTTTAAATCTCACAAGCAATGGGGCTAAACATGAGGGAGAAAGAGGTTCAGAAAAAAATCTTCCAGGTGGAAATCTCCCCTTAATATCTCTCTCTCCTGCCTCTGTGCCCTATTCCTTTCATTATTTAGAGTATCTTTCTTGTCCTCGTACTTCTATCACTTGACAAATAAATGAATTGCGTGACCACGATATATCACTAATTAAAATGTAAAACTTGCAAACTAAACAAACCAAAATTGGGACAAGGACAATATAAAGTCAAATGAAATGATCAAAATCGCTATGTGGAAACAACGCTTACTAAAATGAAAATTATTAAATAAAAGAACACAATCCACCACATAGGGTGTACATTACTACATGAGCGAGTTAATCTGTTTCCCAAGCAAACTAATCGCACACATAACAACGCACTATGACTGTAACTGTAACCTATGACTGTAACTGTAACCTATGACTGTAACTGTAACCTATGACTGTAACTGTAACTGTAATTACAGGGGGTAACCATAAATGATTAGCACTCAAATGATACAATCTGAATAATACAATGCTTTAGTAGCAAAAATATAAATGAACTGGCAAGGATCTAAAGAGGTAATTATCCACTAATCACCATTGAAGCAGGACGAGCCTCATCACACTTTAATTGCCACCATTAACGCCTTAATGAGTCATAGCCACAGCATAACGGCAAAGATTATAACGACACAGTCATTTTTTAGGGGGAAGGGTTGATTTTTTGGTCAATTACATTATTATTTTTTTAGTTTCCTCCTTAGACTTCCATCAAACTTTAAAAAACATCCATTAGATCCCCCTTCTAGATAAATTTTTACATTTTTCGGTAGACAAATGTCCCGGCCGAAGGCCGGTTCTTTCAAAATTACAGGCTCACTATCGTTCGCCAGGGAATAAATCGACACCTAAATAACACGAAAATTCTTAATATTGACAAAGAAATGGGGCGAGAGGTCTTAAAATCGACAAACTAATGGGGCAAACATCTCAAAATCTGAAAACTAATGAGGCTAAACATGAGGGAGAAAGGGGTCTGGAAAACCTGCCCATCTGCCGTTAACGTGTTTATTATTAATAGTATTTTCGTTCATTGTTAATATTATCAATAAAAGTAATCCACATGTTGAAAGTTACTTTATTTGTCATTATTTTCATTGCGCGCTATACACCATTATAATTAACTTTCTGAACCGTGACTGAGTTTGGTGAGATTGGGATTGGAACCTAACCTAACCTATAATAACCTAACCTAACTCAAACATAACATTCCAACCTAACCCTAAACTAACTAACCTAACCTAACCTAACCTAAACCGAACTAACCTAATCTAGAACCTACCCAACCTAACCGAACCTAATCTAACCTAACCTACTACCCTAACCTAAAACCTAACCTATCTAACCTAACCTAACCTACCTACCAAACCTAACCTGGCCTACTTAACCTAACCTAACCTAACCTAACCTAACCTAACCTAACCTAACCTAATCTAACCTAACCTACCCTAACCTAATCTAACCTAACAACCTAACCTACCCTAACCTAACCTAACCTACCCTACCCTAACCTACCCTAACCTAACCTAACCTAACCTAACCTAACTAACCAAACCTAACCTAATCTAACCTAACCTAACCTAACCTAGCCTAACCTAAGCTAACCAAGCCTAACCTAACCTAACCTAACAAACCTAGCCTAACCTAACCTAACCTAACCTAACCTAACCTAACCTAACCTAACCTAACAACCCAAGCTAACCTAACCTAACCTAACCTAACAACCCAAGCTAACCTAACCTAACCTAACCTAAACTACCAAAGATAAAAACTGTACAGTTCATGTTTTCCAGGAGAGACTACACAAAACAAATTATACCACATTTGTTTTTCTAATTTCAATACTCTCTCTAGGTCCTTGTCAATATCTTCGAGAAAATGTTCCATAAATGATTTTGTATCAGAGATGATACTGATTAATAAAACATAAATGGGCACTGCATTAGGCATATAAGAGATTCCGATCTAATTGGGTCGTTATGCATTTATGCTTAAGGGGGAGGTACTTACTTTTTATGGACCCCCTTCTCCCTCATGTTAGCATATTTGTTTGATATTGAAGACGTTCGTTCCATTAGGTTGTCAATATTAAGACCTTTCGTGCCATTTAGGTGTCATTTTTCCCCTGGCAAGCGATTGCGAGCCTCTAATTTTTAGAAAGAACCGGCCTTCGGCCGGGATATTTTTCTACCGAAAAATTTAAAAATT
Organism: Paralithodes platypus; assembly: GCA_032716605.1. Taxonomy (NCBI): domain Eukaryota; kingdom Metazoa; phylum Arthropoda; class Malacostraca; order Decapoda; family Lithodidae; genus Paralithodes; species Paralithodes platypus. Next base: position 4,677,854 of record CM064512.1, read on the forward strand.
TATCTTGAAAGGGAGTCTAGGGGGCGTTTTTTCTAAGCTTGATAGAAGTCTAGCGAGTCAAAAAAAATTGAATATATGAATAAATATATAGACCAAAAAACCAAGCACTACCCCTTAAGTGAGTCTGAGCTAGAGTTGAGATATGTGAACCCGAGTGGTGTGGGGGGCACTGGTGATTTATTGTATGACAGTGATGAATCGTAACACCGTTCAAGGCTCCGGGTGTATGGCAAGTGCAGTGATGACAGATTAGTATATATATATATATATATATATATATATATATATATATATATATATGTTGGTAAAGCCAGGTAATAAATTTTCTTTAATACATACGAGGTTGAAAGAAATGGCAATTTCTGCGTTGGAAATTTTATTATTCAAAGTTTCCAGGTCTCTGATGAGTTTTCGCTGGGTGGCAGGAAGTAGATGAAGGAGATGAGCAAAATTCATGGTGGTACAGGGTTACATTAAAGTACATGAAGATACAGGATATACGACGCGTTTCACTGGACAACCAGCATTATCAAGTAAGGAAGGAATGATATAAAGGTAAACAGGAAGGGTATATATAGAGGGTGGAGGATCAGAGGTGGCGGAAAACAGGGGGCAAAAGTCCGCGATTGGTGGAAGGCTAAACTAGGAGAGAGAAAGGGGGTAACCGCTTCACGCATGCGCACTGGATGCGGGATGGTGGTCGATAGGTGGGGTCGAAGCTGATTGGCTGCGTGTCGAGGGGGCGTGGCCTAAGTTGTGTGGCGCCTGCAGAAGACGAAGCTGAAGGAGGTAGCGCGGGGGGCTGCGTCAAGGGCACCGGGGGGCGAGGAGGGGTGTTAGGTCCTGTAGGGTAGTGCCTTTTGGCAGAAGGAAGGATCTGAAGGTCCAGAGTTTGGTTGTTGATGTTGGGATGTAAGGCTTGGATATATAAAGCTTCGAGTATAGGTAATCTCCTTGGGTCACTTTCTTTATCGAGTATGGTGGTGTGTTTCTCTAACTCGTTGCGTGTGAGGTGAGGGTGGTTAGGGGTGAGATAGTGGTCTTTGATGGCTCCAGCCTGAAGGTGAAGAGTTAACCGACGTGAAAGACGAGTCTGTGTCATACCAATATAGGAATGAGGTCCACAGTCCTCATAATTACAGGTATGTTGGTAAATGACGTGATCGTCGGTCATCGGGCTCTTTATCTTGGTGGAGGCTGGTTTGTTGCGGAGAACGAGGTTGGAGGTCTTGGGGGGATTTGTAATAAATTATTAATTTGATTTTGTTTTCCGGGTTGGTTGGGTGGACATGCTTGGAGATTATTTTCTTTTAAGACGGCCTCGTCATTTTTGTGTTCAGAGGACATGTAATTGCGGTAGAAGATCTTAATTTCATTGGGGGGGTCAATGTTAGGAGGGCTTTGGGTGTACCATTTTCAAGATGGTGGTTGATGGTGCTGGAGATGTCGGAGTTGGAGTATCCGTTATTTACTAAAACTTGGGATAGTCGTTCTAGTTCCTGGTGGGTGTCGGCCCAGGTAGAGCAGTGCGTGAGGGCTCTCCTAA
>CM064512.1:4681899-4704399 GCA_032716605.1 Paralithodes platypus
ACTCCATCAAGCTTAAAATTACACCCCCTAGACCCCCTTTCAAGATAAATTTGTACATTTTTTGGTAAAAAAATTACCGGCCAAAGGCCGGTTCCTCTCAAATTACAGGCTCGCTATCGCTCGCCAGGAAAAAATCGACACCTGAATGGCACGAAAGTTCTTAAAATTGACAGAAATGGGGCGAAAGTTCTTAAAATCGCCAAACTAAAGGGGGCGAGCGTCTTAAAATCTAAAAAGCAATGGGGCTAAACACGAGAGAGAAAGGGGTCCAGAAAAAAATCCCTCAAGTGGAAATCTCCCCTTAAATGTATCGTTGGTGTTTCTTGTCGTGGAATGTGGGTGCCGTGGGATGAATGTAAACAAATACACGCATTACTGAACGTCTTTTGTTTTTCGTTTCTTACGAGAGGCGGCCAAGCCTTTGGATCGGAAGAGATACGCCGAGGACTGGGAGCGGAGATACGCCAAGAAACCAACCCTACATTTCCCGGTGAAATATGACACCTCGGCGACATTTGCATTTCTAAAAGGCCGATTCACACGGGCATGTTTTATCCACCGTCCCTTGAGGGCTGAGAATTTTTTATCCACCGTTCCTTGAGGGCTGAGAATTTGTTATCCACCGTTCCTTGAGGGCTGAGAATTTTGTATCCACCGTTCCTTGAGGGCTGAGAATTTTTTATCCACCGTTCCTTGAGGGCTGAGAATTTTGTATCCACCGTTCCTTGAGGGCTGAAATTTTTTTATCCACCGTTCCTTGAGGGCTGAGAATTTTTTATCCACCGTTCCTTGAGGGCTGAGAATTCGAAGGGCAAATTTCGCCGTGGTGTCATATTTCACTGGGGAATTCTGGGAACCGTGTGAACAGCCCTCTAGACTATATTATATAATTAAGGGGGTAATGGCTATTTCTATGGTCTCTGGGTCTTCTCCTGGGTGACCTGGATGTGTGTGAGTTTGTGTTTTTTATCTGTGTTTATTTTTTGTTTTATGTTGTTTTTGTGTTTTCCCTGTTCTTGCTCTGTCTTGAGTCGGCTACCCCCAAAATGGGGATTGGGCCTGAGCATATAGATAGATAATTAGATTTCTTGGCCTATTTAAATATTAAATTTATCTTGAAGGGGTGTTTTTCTAAGTTTGATGGAGGTCTAGCGAGGAAACTAAGAAATAAAGGAACAAATGAATTAATTCACCAAAAAAAAACAGCCCATCTCCCCTTAAGCTTAACTATCTATCTATCTATCTATTGCCTGACGCCGTGATCCCCGAAGGGGTGGCCACGAACGAACCGCCCCCATGCACCTCTGTCCCCAGTCAGTCGACGCCCCTCCCCCCCAACCAGCACCGCCTTCGTTCATGTACTTCCTCACTCCATCCTTCCACCTCTCATTCGGTCTACCTCTCCCTCTCTGTCCCTCCACCTCGCTTAACTACATGCTTTATATCTTCCAATATATATTTAGGACATCGCATGCATCCTCCGCAAGCAGGTTGTGAAAGGAAGTCACACTCAAATACATCTGTCTTGAGACCAATGGCCTCTGTTCACTTAGTAGTAAATAGGAACTTGGGAGTTAATGGGAGGTATTTAGTTTGTTCCCTAGACCTCCATCAAGCTTAAAATTACACCCCCTTGAGTCCCTTTCAAGATAAATTTGTACATTTTTCGGTAGAAAAATGTCCCGGCCGAAGGCCGGTTCTTCTTAAATTACAGGCTCGCTATCGCTCGCCAGGATAAAATCGACACCTGAATGGCACGAAAGGTCTTAATATGGGGTGAAAGTTCTTAAAATCGCTAAACTAATGGGCAAACGTTTTATAATATCAAAAGCAATGGGGCTAAACATGAGGGAGAAAGGGGTCAAGAAAAATATCCCTCAAGTGGAGACCTCCCCTTAAAGGAAAGTTAGGACCCGATCCTATTTTAAGGGTAAGAGTTTGTGGCAAAGCGCCTTAAAGGGGAGATTTCCACTTGAGGGATTTTTTTCTTGACCTCTTTCTCTCTCATGTTTAGCCCCATTGCTTTTGAGTTTTTAAGATGTTCACCCCATTAGTTTGGCGATTTTAAGAACGTTCGCCCGATTTCTGTCAATTTTAAGACCCTTCGTACCATTTAGGTGTCGATTTTTTCCTGGCGAGCGATAGCGAGCCTGTAATTTAAGAGGAATCGGCCTTCGGCCGGGAAATTTTTCTACCGAAAAATGTACAAATTTATCTTAAAAGGGGTCAACGGGGTGTAATTTCAAGCTTGATGGAAGTCAGAAATACACTAAAAACCTCCTCTTATGCCCCTTTCACACATACAGGACTCGGGTGCCGCATGCAGCAGAGTAGCTAGTCGTGGCGTTTTTGTCCCCCGACTTTTGGAGCTGGCTCGGTATGCCGCATCCAAAGGACTTCACCAGACTACAGCCGCATACAGCCGACGTTGTCGTCTTGACTCCGGAGAAGTCTTGAGACTCGAACCGAAAAAAAAAATAACGGTCATTTGTACATGCCGACTTCACCCGCATCTATAAGACTTCAGACGATCGACTCCAGAATACAGACGATCGACTTCAGAGTCGATCCGCATACACCCGCATAAAGCCGACACATACAAGTTGTGTGGCCAACGGATGTATATAAAGGGCGCTCTACCAGGGCTGAACATCATTACAGTCGACTCCACCGTTGCGTCAATAGGTACGGTGACACTCTACCGTGCAACATGGCTGCGCACGTATTAATAACACCCTCCCAGCGCCAAAATATCGACATATACCTGGCGACCATGTCCATGGATTTAACTCTCCAGGTTGATCTGTTAGCTCTGAAAATAGCCATTAAACAACGAAGGAGGAAGAGGAGGTCAGTGTGGACGCGGAACTGGCTCCTGCGGCGGCAAATGTATGGCCACTACGAGAATATCATGCATGAGTTCATGCGCGAAGACCACCGCAGCTTCAGAAACTTCACCAGGTTGGACGTGGACATGTTCTGGGAAATGGTGGAGAAGATCACACCCAGGATAGAGAGACAGGACACCTTCTGGCGGAAATCCCTGAGCCCTGCCCTTCGTCTCGCCATTACCCTGCGCTACCTGGCGACTGGTGACTCATATCAAACACTCTCCTATGATTTCCGCGTCGCCCATAACAGCATTTCACTGCTGGTTCCTGACACCTGTGAGGCCATCTACCAAGAATACCACCCTCTCATTCTGCCATGCCCCAAGACCCCGGAAGATTGGAAGAAATGTGCTGACCTCTTCGAAGAACGCTGGCAGTTTCCACACGCCGTTGGTGCTATTGATGGTAAGCACATAGCCATTCGCTGCCCTGCCAATGCTGGGTCCCTTTACTATAACTACAAGGGATTCCACTCTATTGTGCTTATGGCAGTTGTGGATGCTGACTACAAGTTCCTGTACTGCGATGTGGGTGCCACTGGTTCGGGGTCTGACGGTGGTGTCTTTGCACAGACACCTATCAGGGCCGGCCTGGAGAACATCAGCCTGGGACTTCCGCCTCCTCAACCCCTACACACTGGTGACAGGCCTGTGCCCTACTTCCTGTTAGCTGACGACGCATTCCCCATGCGACCCTGGCTACTGAAACCATTCCCACATCGCTCAACGGACATGGGTCAGATGATCTCCTACCGGTTGTCCAGGGCTCGACGGGTGGTGGAGAATGCCTTTGGCATCTTGGCTAACAGGTAAATATCTTCTATTTTTTGTGGTGTTAATGCCATTAATAAGGCTATACACTTGCATTACTAACTAATTCTCTTTGCAGAGGCAGGTATTTGATAATAACCATGTTTTGTGTCTCCCTATTCTACAGGTTCAGATGTTTGCTCACCACCATTCCCCTGCAACCCAAGAGAGTGGAGTCAGTGGTGCTGGCATGCTGTTGCCTACACAACCTCATCCGTCGCCGTTTCCCCAGTCACCACGCTGGCTTCCTTGACAGGGAGAACCCACGCACCCACAGGGTGACGCCAGGTTCTTGGAGGGATGGTGACCAGTTGGAGCCGCTCATGCCACTGACCGGAAACCAGGCCACTAATTACGCAAAGGAGTTGCGTCGCTACATGGCAGACTACTTCACATCACCCCGGGGCAGTGTGAGCTGGCAGGATCGCGGTTCAGTGACTCATGAAGGTACGATGATTGTGTGTATTTTAATTATATAAGTGACCTAATTTGCAGCTCTTTCTAATTAAATCATACGTGCCATTGTCCATATAATTTGCATATTTGTTATGTTCATATGTTTCTTATTAATTATTATTACTTTCATTTTCACTTCTCTTCAGTCATTTGATTTGGCATTTATTTCATTATTCAGTATTTCCTGACATTCAGTAACTTATTATGTCACTGTAATGCATTATTTACATTTTATTATTATATATTCATATTTATACATATCATGCCATTACTTTCTTGCCTTGTTATTGCCGTCACTGCCATTTGTATATGATGAGTGTATATTACTTTCAAAAAACCTATTATATTCAACTAATTTGAAACCTATATTTTTCATCATATTTGAAACATATATTATATTCATCTATATTGAAACATATATTATATTCACTATTTGAAACATATATTATATTCATCTATTTGAAACATATTTATAGTCATCTATATTGAAACATATTATATTCACTATATTTGAAACATATATTATATTCATCTATATTTGAAACATATATTATATTATCTATATTTGAAACATATATATATTCATCTATATTTGAAACATATATTATTTCTATATTGAAAACCATATTATATTCATCTATATTTGAAACATATTATTCAACTATATTTGAAACATATATTATATTCATCTATATTTTATTTAGTACTAACTTCTGTGTGAATGATGTGAAGTCGTAAATATTTTCTTGCCATGTTATTTAAGGACATATTTTTTGTATTATTACTGGAGACTATTTTCAGCAAACATAATATTATTATTGTTTCATAACATATTACTGTCATATGGGATGGAATTCTAAACACAATATTCACAACATAATTTTATTTTAATGTGTACATGGTACTGACATTGTTTACTGCCCCTCGTGCTGCGGTGTGTGTAGTGTTTGGTTAGGGGAGTCCAGGTTACTGAGGCTCACATCAAAGAGTTGCCTCTGGTAACCTCTCCCTGGTGTGGCGGGCACCGCGAGGTGTGTCCCATATGTGGGGGTGGAGCTGCCCCACAAGCTGGGCGTAAACTGTGGGGCCGGTCCAAGTGGTTGGGCCAGGTGTGGAGTCAGCTGTGGCCCACGTTGTTGGTACACTTGTGGCCCAAGCTGCAGGCCGCTGACGGAGGGTTGTGGAGGTTGGACGGGGGGTGGTGCCGCAGTCGCTGGGGTTGCAGTTGCCCCCGAAGCCCGTTGCCGCGCCATCTGGTCTACCTGCAGCACATACATTGTGATCTGCTGCTGACCCATGTTGCAGTCTTCGGAAGACCACTCGTTCATTACTTCCGCAATGTAGGCAACGAACGCGGAAACATGAGGCTTGATGCGGCCACCTCCTGTCTTCACGCATTCCCGGAGTTCAGTTATGTCCTTGCGGAAGGCGGCCACCGTCTGCTGTATCTATAAAGAGAGATGTCAAAAAAGTTGATTATTATCAGACAGTGTCAGGATAATTATGCAATGCACACTCATAAATAACATAAATCTCCATCTGCATTCCAGATTTCTGTAAGATATGTATTAGAAATATTACATAATAGGTACATGTACATACAATATGTTTAGTTTACATCATTAATGAAGTTAGTTTCGCATGTCAATATTGCCTTACCGTGTCAGTAGGAGTGGCGCGTTCGCAGTCCAGAGAACCTCTTAACATTATATAACTTGTCTTACCTTTCCACAGCTTACATTCATTTTTTTGCATATGCCCATTTCTATAATCTTTCTTACCTCATCTATTTCAGCGGAGTTGGTTGAAGTCTTCTGCCGCTTGGTGCCTGTTGTTGTACTGTGCCGGGAGGCCCCAGACGCAGGGTCCTCGTCCTCTGTCCTGCCCGCGAGTACAGGGTCGTCCAGGTCAGGCGCATCATCGGTGGCGTCGGATGTGGCAGGCTGTGGTAACTGTTGGTTGGGGTGAAAGCAAGAAGATTATTTTATAATGGTATGTTGTGATGCGGCCGGGTATATGAACTGTGTTATCGGAGGAAAGCAGATATATAATTTATACTGTAATGTGGTGAGTCGGGATGTGTTATACTGTAATGAATGGCATTTGGGGGTAGGAGTTTGTTGTTGTAATGAGGTTAATAAATAATTATTAATTAAAATAAAAAATCTATGTATATGGTTTCCTTGAAAACCACAAAGCATGCATTATTACATAACATGACAGCAAAATGTAACATAAAAACTGCCTTAAGGGAATAATTGGAAATGATTAAATTACTATTGCTGAATTTGAAGAACATATATAATAAACACTCACGTCACCGGTGCTACGAGGCTTGTTCCGCACAATGTGACCCCTGAAAAAACTGCCCTGTTCCAGGATCCACTGATCACGGTCACTGTGCCGCACTTCTGCCCCAGCACCACTCTTCCTTGCCGTCAGTTTCCCAAATCTGGAACGGATGTTATCACACCAGTTCCTCAGCTGAGCACCTGTTTGCAAGACCAAATCACATATAATAGAAACGTGTATATCACACAACAATGTCTATATATCACCCCATATTACAGGTATCAACCCAGGTAAACAGTGTCACTATCCATCACAACACAGAACACTTATTAATACAGATAAACAACGTCAATATTCATATCACATTTCACGTATCAATATGGGGAAACTAACCTTTAATTGGAGGGGTCAGAGTCTTGGCCTTCTTTTCAAACAGGCGCCACTTCCGGTCAGAGTCCTTGAATTCCCGGGCCTGCTTGTCGTACATGAATGTATGGACCCGCAGCCACTCCATCACGGCGAGCTCGTCCTCGGGGCGCAACACTACCCTTGTTATGGTACGTTTCGCCTTTACGCCGTAGATGGTAGCATCAGGGGAGGCCTCGTCACCCGTCTCGCTATCCTGGGTGTCCTGGGTGTCCTGGCTGTTCCCTGGCGGTAGCATGCTGGTTTTGGCAGGGGCTGGTGGTGGTGGTGGCGGTGGTTGCCGCTTGGCAGCGGGGGGGGCTTGGCGTGGAGGCTGGCTGTCTTGTACTACATCCAAGCTGTCTTCTTCACTCATCTGGGTCTCGTCTCCATAGAAGTCTTCCAATCGGTTGTCGTCTGCTGGCCTCTCGATCTTCTGTGGACTATGCGACTTCCTGGCCTTTGTTGTTCTATTGGGTGCTGGCATGGTGTACAGGCGGTATAGGTGAGGGTAGAGGCGAGGCGAGGGAGAGGGTGATAGGTGTGCGTCGTGGGGGGTCTCATCGAAAACTGTGGGGGAGTGCGCTGCCTGGGGCCTATATATAGGGGCCGTGTTGCTGTTCTGTTGTTGGGAAAAATTTCTTATATTTCTTGTCGGCTTGATGCGGCTGTTTTCGGTTCGAGTTTTGTGTTTTCGGTTGGATGTTTCTGTTGTCGGTTACTTGTCTGCTCAAGTTGGCTCGACTCTTCTGCCATATTGGGTTCTGGGTGTTGTCGTACGTCTGCACTCCTGTCAATGTGGTTGGAGTCTGCTGTGTGCGGCTGCTTGCGGCTGAAATCCTCTATTGTCGGTTGTACTCGTTTGACTCATATTATTGCATAATTATTGAATAATTATATGCAAATATATGTAAATTTATGCACACGACTTCAGCAGACCTATGCGGCTGTACTCGTGTCTGTCGGCTGTACTCGGGTGTATGCGGCTGTAGTCTTTATGCTACACATGACACACAATTCGCTACGCTATACTCAAGGACTACAGCCGCATACAGAAGACTAGTTACGACTAGCGCCGACTAGCGCAGACTACTCCCCGCATCCACCAGACAAATCTCAAGTCTGGACCAAATTTTGAAACTCACAAACATTTTGTTCTGGGGCCACGACTTGACACGCATTGCCAGGACTTCACCAGACTACAGACGACTACAGCCGCATGGTCAGGACTAGGTGCCGACTCGGGTGCGCATGCAGCAGAGTAGCTACTCTGCTGCATGCGGCACCCTATTCCTGTATGTGTGAAAGGGGCATGAGTTTCAAAATTTGGTCCAGACTTGAGATTTGTCTGGTGGATGCGGGGAGTAGTCTGCGCTAGTCGGCGCTAGTCGTCACTAGTCTTCTGTATGCGGCTGTAGTCCTTGAGTATAGCGTAGCGAATTGTGTGTCATGTGTAGCATAACGACTACAGCCGCATACAGACGCATACACCCGAGTACAGCCGACAGACACGAGTACAGCCGCATAGGTCTGCCTTCCTTCTTCCACACCTAGCTCCCTCCCTCCCTCCCTCCCTCTTTCCCATACCCCTACCCCCTTCTTTCCCTTCATATTTGCCTTCCTTTTCCTTCGTTTCCTTTTTTCTCTTACCTCATACTTTCTCATAACTTCTCCATCTCCCTCCTTCCTCCCCTCCCTACCTCTCCCCGTCCTTCTCCACCGATACCTCCCTTTCCTCTCTTCTTCCCTCCCTCTCCCCCTCTACGCCCCCTCTCCCTTTCTACCTCCCCCTTCCCTCTCTACCTACCCATCCCTCTCTATCTACCCCTCCCTTTCTACCTCCCCCTCTCTGTCTACCTCTCCCTCCCTTTCTACCTCCCCCTCCCTCTCTACCTCCCGCCTCCTCTCTACCTCCCCCTCCCTCCCTCCTCCCCATCTCTACCTCTACCTCTCCCGCTCCCTCTCTACCTCCCCCTCTCTTCTCCCCTTCCTCTCTACCTCCCCCTTCCTCCCTCTCTACCTGCCATTTATAGTCCCCATTCTGAGGTCTACTGTATTCCGTTCAGTCCTCCCCAATACCCCACTCCCTTTCCCCCCATTTCCACGACCTCCCAATACCCCACTCCCTCAACCCCCATTTCCACGGACCGCCCCTTTCAACCCACCCCCGCCCTTCACCCCCCGCCCACTTCTTCACCATAAAATATTATGGTCTTTCCTCCGCTCACCAGAGACCCTATCGTAACAGAGATCCCCCCCTCCCCCCCCCATTGGAGCCCCTGTACAGTCGGCCTAAGTGGTGTCTCGGCAACCCAATTACGTTTTGATCAATAATTGGTATCGGCAATATTTACACATGACTTCTTCTTTTTGAGTGAGGTATACAAACATGTTCCTACACTTACCCACCCCTATTCAACATCAGACACACATTAATACAGCACAGAGCGAACCAAACGTAATGACAGCCGAGACGTGACTTAAGGGGACATAGGTCGTTTTTCTGGTCCCTTTTCTCCCTCGTGTTAACCGAGGCCACCGAGACCTCGGTGGCCTCGGTTAAGCCCCATTTGTTTTGGGATTATATGACGCTCGGCCTATCAGTTTGGCGATTTTAAAACCTTTCGCCCCATATAGTTGACAATTTTAAGACGTTTCGTGCCATATATATTTTTTTTTTTTGGGGGGCGAGCGAAAGCAAGCTGGGATATTTTTCTACCGAAATTTTTTACAAATTTATCTTGAAGGGGATTTAGGGGGTATTTTTCTAAGCTTGATGGAGGTCTAGCGAGGAAACTAAGAAATAAAGGAATACATTAATTAACAGACCCCCCCCCCCCCAAAAAAAAAAAAAAAAAAACCCGGTCCATCTCCCCTAAATAGCGTCACTGTACTGTCAATAACCACAGGTATAACACATATATCATTTGGTATATTGATAGTGATATACCTTTCTACCCCTATTATAGATCTTATTATTACTAACCATTCATGTAACCTCCGTTGGCCACAGAACCTGTATGTGTCGGCTTTATGCGAGTGTATGCGGATCGACTCTGAAGTCAATCGTCTGTAGTCTGGAGTCGATCGTCTGAAGTCTTATAGATGCGGGTGTAGTCGGCATGTACAAATGACCGTTATTTCCATTGTCGGTTCGAGTCTCTAGACTTCTCCCCAGTCAACACGACAACGTCGGCTGTATGCGGCTGTAGTCTGGTGAAGTCCTTTGGATGCGGCATACCGAGCCAGCTCCACTAAGTCGGGGAAAAAAAACGCCACGACTAGCTACTCTGCTGCATGCGGCACCCGAGTCCTGTATGTGTGAAAGGGGCATTAAAGGTGTGCCGTGCTTAAGGGATACTTTAAAGCCTTTGTTACCATTAGGGGTATTTAGAAACCTTTAGTTTAGTTACTTCAACCTCTGCAGTTGTCTTTGAGTTAGCTGTGTTGAGCCTATTGGGGATACTTTAAAGCCTTTGTTACCATCAGGGGTATTTAGAAACCTTTAGTTTAGTTACTTCAACCTCTGCAGTTGTCTTTGAGTTAGCTGTGTTGAGCCTATTGGGGATACTTTAAAGCCTTTGTTACCATCAGGGATATTTAGAAACCTTTAGTTTAGTTACTTCAACCTCTGCAGTTGTTTTTGAGTTAGCTGTGTTGAGCCTATTGGGGATACTTTAAAGCCTTTGTTACCATCAGGGGTATTTAGAAACCTTTAGTTTAGTTACTTCAACCTCTGCAGTTGTCTTTGAGTTAGCTGTGTTGAGCCTATTGGGGATACTTTAAAGCCTTTGTTACCATCAGGGATATTTAGAAACCTTTAGTTTAGTTACTTCAACCTCTGCAGTTGTTTTTGAGTTAGCTGTGTTGAGCCTATTGGGGATACTTTAAAGCCTTTGTTACCATCAGGGGTATTTAGAAACCTTTAGTTTAGTTACTTCAACCTCTGCAGTTGTCTTTGAGTTAGCTGTGTTGAGCCTATTGGGGATACTTTAAAGCCTTTGTTACCATCAGGGGTATTTATAAACCTTTAGTTTAGTTACTTCAACCTCTGCAGTTGTCTTTGAGTTAGCTGTGTTGAGCCTATTGGGGATACTTTAAAGCCTTTGTTACCATCAGGGGTATTTAGAAACCTTTAGTTTAGTTACTTCAACCTCTGCAGTTGTTTTTGAGTTAGCTGTGTTGAGCCTATTGGGGATACTTTAAAGCCTTTGTTACCATCAGGGGTATTTAGAAACCTTTAGTTTAGTTACTTCAACCTCTGCAGTTGTCTTTGAGTTAGCTGTGTTGAGCCTATTGGGGATACTTTAAAGCCTTTGTTACCATCAGGGGTATTTAGAAGCCTTTAGTTTAGTTACTTCAACCTCTGCAGTTGTCTTTGAGTTAGCTGTGTTGAGCCTATTGGGGATACTTTAAAGCCTTTGTTACCATCAGGGGTATTTAGAAACCTTTAGTTTAGTTACTTCAACCTCTGCAGTTGTCTTTGAGTTAGCTGTGGGCAGAAAACTAATTTTGGAGAGGTAATTATAAGAGTGAGAGAACTCTATTTCTTATTGCTAATCTGGCAACCTCTACGTCATATGTGCGTGAAAGGGTTAATAACGCTATTGACACTACGCTTGTATGTCACAGCCAGAGTCCAGATTGTGTGTCTGTGTGGCTCGGGTCAATATTAAGGGGATGTGAGCCGTTTTTCTGGGCCCCCATTCTCCCTCATGTTTAGCCCCATTAGTTTTGAGATTTTGAGACGTTCGGCCCATTAGTTTGGCGATTTTAACACATTTCGCCCCATTTCGTTGTAATTTTTTAGACCTGTGCTATTTAGGTGTCGATTTTTTTCCTGGCGAGCGATAGCGAGCCTGTAATTTTGAGAGGAACCGGCCTTCGGCCGGGACATTTTTCTACCGAAAAATTTACAAATTTATCTTGAAGGGGGATCTAGGGGGTGTTTGTCTAAGCTTGATGGAGGTCTAGAGAGAAAACTAAAAAAATAATATATATATACTGTATATAATTATATGAAATGGTCGACCCAAAAAATCAACCCTTCCCCCTTAACACTAGCTTGGATGTCACAGCCAGAACCCAGATTGTGTGTCTGTGTGGCTCGGGTCAATATTAACTCTCTCTCTCTATCACAACCACGGCCTTGTATTTTATCTAATTCATTAATTTCACTCCACATACCAAACACCTCCCAACGAAATTAATGAAAGCATGTGATCCCACCGGGATTCGAACCTGGGTTACCACATACAGATCTTAACCCCTTCGCTGCGGGTGATGTTCTGGAATGTTTTGGCAAGTTACAGCAATTTCCAGGCTTTAAAAGCCTGTAAAAAACGTAAGAATCGAGTGACAGTGGGCGGGAGCGTGAGGGGCCCACCTCCGACCCTCAGAGCACTGAGCGGCTCACTGAGCAAGGCTGTGTTGGCGGGCGAGTCTCTCTCTGTCTCTCTCATAAGTGCAGCCAAGCGAGCGAGTGTTACATAATAGCGGGGTTCCCGCGTTTCACTGGGATCACTGCGGGTGAACCAGACCACGTATACGGTCCGTTCTGGTGTCATTTGAAGCTATTTTCGTCTAGTTTTCGGCAGAATACACTTCATTTAATGCAGATGCTTGATTTATCATTCAGGAGTGCCTGAATAGGCCCTAAATAGCCCAAAACAGCCCGCATCCAAAGGGTTAAACACTCTAACCATTACACCATCATGTGCTTCAAGAGTGGACACAAATATATCGTCTAATATTAAGGGGAGGCAGACCGTTTTTCTGGACCCCTTCTCCCTCATATTTAGCCCCACTAGTTTTGAGATTATAAGACGTTCGGCCCATTAGTTTGGCGATTTTAACACCTTTCGCCCCATTTCGCTGTCAATTTTAAGACCTTTCGTGCCATTTAGGTGTCGATTTTCTCCTGGCGAGCGATAGCGAGTCTGCAATTTTAAGGGGAACCGGCCTTCGGCCGGAAAATGTTTCTACCGAAAAATGTACAAATTTATCTTGAAGGGGGGTCTAGGGGGTGGTTTTCTAAGTTTGATGGAGGTCTAGGGAGGAAACTAAACAAAAATATTAATAAATGAATTAATAGACCAAACAAACGACCAGTCTCCCCTTAACTAGTATAAAGGAAATCAAAGTAAATGAGCTGGTATTATCCCCTTGCTAATAAGACACGTTTACTAACAACAGAAAATCATACCACCAGTTGTATAATAGTACTAATGGAACATATACCATATGCTATAATTATACTGTACCGGTACGTCACTCTATGTCAGCATTATGTTTGCTTCTGTCTAAATAAGGGAGTCAGACGTTACTTATTCTCTCTCTCTCTCTCTCTCTCGCTCTCGCTCTCTCTCTCTCTCTCTCTCTCTCTCTCTCACTTTTTGTCTGTACCGTTTCAGTTTGTCAATATATCGCGATCAACCTTCCAATCAGTTGCAGTTACACACACACACACACACACACACATATATATATATATATATATATATATATATATATAAATTATAGGTTTTTCAATTCTTGTACTGTTTTCTCACCATACAGATTGAAGATCAATTGTATTTGTTTAAAAGCATTTGCTATATCATAGGAGAAGTAACTACATGTAAACTGTGATGTTTAACCTTCACCAAATGCTTCCCAATACACTCATTACACTCAATACACTCATTACACTCAATACACTCAATACACTCATTACACTCAATACACTCAATACATTCAATACACTCAATACACTCAATACACTCAATACACTCAATACACTCAATACATTCAATACACTCAATACATTCAATACACTCAATACATTCAATACACTCAATACACTCAATACATTCAATACACTCAATACATTCAATACACTCAATACACTCAATACACTCAATACACTCAATACACTCAATACACTCAATACACTCAATACACTCAATACACTCAATACACTCAATACACTCAATTCACTCAATACACTCAATACACTCAATACACTCAATACACTCAATACACCCAATACACCCAATACACCCAATACACTCAATACACTCAATACACTCAATACACTCATTACACTCAATACACTCAATACACTCATTACACTCATTACACTCAATACACTCATTACACTCATTACACTCAATACACTCATTACACTCATTACACTCAATACACTCATTACACTCAATACACTCATTACACTCAATACACTCAATACACTCAATACACTCAATACACTCAATACACTCAATTCTTTCGCTATCGCTGAAATTTTCCATCGTCTATAATTTCTATATCGGTTCGGTATAAAGCCAATTCTGCGTCCAGGAATTTCATGATTACAGGGGTTCTGGTTAAGGGGGGGGATGGGCCGGTTTTCTGGACCACTTTCTCGCTCATGTTTAGCCCCATTATTCTTCAGATGTTAAGATGTTTGCCCCAGTAGCTAGTCGATTTTAAGACTTTTCGCCCCATTTCTTCGTCAATATTTAGACCTTTCGTGTTATTTAGGTGTCGATTTTTTCCCTGGCGAACGATAGTGAGCCTGTAATGTCGGAAGAACCGGCCTTTGGCCGGAACTTGTTTGTACCGAAAAATGTACAAATTAATCTAGAAGGGGATCTAATGGATGTTTTTTTGTTTTAATGTGATGGAGGTCTAGGGAGGAAACTAGAAAAATAATGAATACAGTCAAACATCGCCCAAAAAGTGAACCATCTCCCTTAAAAGGAAGAATGTGTGTGTGTGTGTGTGAGAGAGAGAGAGAGAGAGAGAGAGAGAGAGAGTGTGTGTTACTCAGCTTTAAGGCAGGATATGCGGGGGTGGTCACAGCCAAGATTGGAATCATCGCCTCTGTTGTAATTCCATCTAGTGTGGGGATAACAAATAATCCTTTGTTCTTCCTTCCGGCTTTGTATTTATTGTTTAAGGGGAGGTATTTAGTTTGTTCCCTAGACCTCCATGAAGCTTAAAATTACACCCCCTTGAGTCCTTTTCAAGATAAATTTGTACATTTTTCGGTAGAAAATGTCCCGGCCGAAGGCCGGCTCCTCTTAAATTACAGGCTCGCTATCGCTTGCCAGGATAAAATCGACACCTGAATTGCACGAAAGGTCTTAATATGGGGTGAAAGTTCTTAAAATCACTAAACTAATGGGGCAAACGTTTTATAATATCAAACGCAATATGGGGCTAAACATGAGGGAGAAAGAGGTCCAGAAAAAAATCCCTCGAGTGGAGATCTCCCCCCCCCCCTCCTCCTCCCCCCTCCCTCTTAATGCAGACCCGAAGCTATATTGCGAGATTTGAGATTCTCGAGTCGCAATCTTTGACGTGGGTGATAATTTCTAGCTTGATTATAAATGTGTGTGTTACGTGTCGAAATTCGTCATGTTGGCTGTGTAGAAATGCCATTGTCTTTGTCTTTTAAGGGGAGATTTCCACTGGAGGATTCTTTTTTTTCTTGACCCCTTTCTCCCCTCATGTTTAGCCCCATTGCTTTTGATATTATTAAACGTTTGCCCCATTAGTTTAGCGAGTTTAAGAACTTTCACCCCATATTAAGACCTTTCGTGCAATTCAGGTGTCGATTTTATCCTGGCGAGCGATAGCGAGCCTGTAATTTAAGAGGAACCGGCCTTTGGCCGGGACATTTTTCTACCGAAAAATGTACAAATTTATCTTGAAAGGGACTCAAGGGGGTGTAATTTTAAGCTTGATGGAGGTCTAGGGAAGGAAGTAAATACCTCCCCTTAACCCTTTCAGCACCATAACGCCTTCTTACCTTTGATTCTGGCTAAAGTTAGAAGATGTTATGCAGTTTATGACGGACCCATGGTGGTCAGAGGGTTCATTGAGACCATGTTAACCCTCTCTAGCTCTGACGCGTTTTGGCAGTTTATTTTGGCTACCATTAGACGATGTTAAGCAGCTTAGGAAGGATCTGTGGGTATTAAAAGGGTAAAGACTATCCCAATCCACCCTCTGACTTCCATATACCCTTCCTAATCTGAATAAAATCGTCTAATAATGACCAGAAAACAGAACAGAAATGCGTATTGGCGTTTGAAAGGGTAAACACCTCTGAGTCCTAGAGGTTGATTATAAGCCTATAGAAAAGCATATATTGGTATCTCAAATATGATGAAAATGACGGCATCGTACTGAAGGGGTTAATGCTCTTTGTTTATATTGTTTAAATGGAAAAGGAAAATGGAACGAAAAATGCTTATGAAAAAGTAATCCAATTAACTAATAGCTTTGTTGGTCTCTATTAACTAATAGCTTTGTTGGTCTCTATTAACTAATAGCTTTGTTGGTCTCTATTAACTAATAGCTTTGTTGGTCTCTATTAACTAATAGCTTTGTTGGTCTCTATTCAAGGAAAATCTATTCGCAGTTTTTGCTATTATCGGGATTGACTGAGTGACTGAAATGCACTACTCTTTCTAACACACACACACACACACACACCCACACACACACACACACACCCACACACACATACACATACTCTGTACAACTCTCCAACTCAAGAGTGAAACGATACTCCCAATCTTTCTTCTATCCAACAGCTGAACTCTGGAGCTCTCTCCCTGAATCCATATTTCCCTTAAACTATGACTTAAATTGTTTCAAACTCCGTGTGTCCAGACACTTTGGCTCGAACATTCTTTGATTTTGGCCCTGTCACTCTTTTAACTCTGGGGGAGGCACTCGTCACAGGCAGTTTAGCCTTTTGTCTCCCTCATCCACATATAACACACACACACACACACACACACACACACACACACACACACACACACACACACACACACACACACACACACACACATATACTACCCACACAACTCTCTCCCCCAATATCTGTACACTGCCTGGATATTGACACTGACAGTCCCTATATCACCCACCACGTACAATACAGTCATACACACGTACACACCAGTTCACCTATGTACACCGACTCGGTACACAGACTCTAATGGAAAATTACACAATCTTCTCTGGTTCTCATAGCATTGCATATCGACTTTCACATATACTATATATATATATATATATATATATATATATATATATGCAAGCTAAAATCATGACTTTATATCCAATATATTCTTCGTCAACAGTATTCCAAATAACAAGTTTGAATGTCAGATCGTGAACACGCCTGAACTCTCCCAATGATTGCAAATTCCCGTGACTCATACTGAGGAAAAGTTCACACAGACTTTGTTAGACCATAAATAACATACACACAGACTACACAAGCTACATACGCACATGGTTTACACAAACAACATACACACACAGACTACACAA
This sequence comes from Paralithodes platypus, assembly GCA_032716605.1. Taxonomy (NCBI): domain Eukaryota; kingdom Metazoa; phylum Arthropoda; class Malacostraca; order Decapoda; family Lithodidae; genus Paralithodes; species Paralithodes platypus. The sequence continues at coordinate 4,699,088 of CM064512.1, forward strand.
GCTACATACACACATGGTTTACACAAGCTACATACAAACATAGTTTACACAAACAACACACACACACACACACATATAGATTCACCCAAATCCCCCATGGCTTTGATTAACGTTTGGAAATGTTCTATCCACTAGCTTTTGAATACCTTGTATCCTTTGATATATGTACCCCTTTCACATAAACATTGGGCTATTCAAACTCTTCCCTAAAGGCGTGGCATTTTATCTCAAAGACCTTATGCATTTACATATATGCAGATTCCTTAACGTAAAAGTTCTCATGAAGGCTACACCGAATTTCAATTTGTTAAGAATTTGTTTATTTTTAATTTCCGATTTACAGTATATCTTGCCTACTTTTCCCAGTATAAAGATACCAATAACACATTTTGAGCGATAACCACTGGAATCTACGACAACACTTACTACCCCCGATTGTACAGCTACTGACAAATGTTCGTGATCTCTAGGGATTTTCGTTATGCAAATATACCCATTTAGATTGATGTTCAGACCGATCAACTATGTATATAAATAAATACAGAAGATGTATATATTAACGTAATGCTGATTTGATCTGAACATCAATCTAAATTTATAAATTTGCATAACGAAAATCGCAGGATCTCACGAACATGTAGTCATATCAGTAATTGAACACTCGGTCAAAAAAGTATCTGCACCCCTACCCTAATCATATTGTGTGTACAGCTTGGTAGGGTTGGCATCTCTACCTACAGCTATATTGATCTATCCTACCTACGACCTACCGAGCTGTACACACCAGATAATAATCGTAGGGGTACAGATACTTCTTTGACCGAGTGTACATTACAAACTGGCATCATCTGGTTTTAAAAAAACACACACATCCCTATGGACATGCAAAAGTGGCAAATGTATGGGATTCTGATGGTCTTGTTTTGACTGGTTCACCATCCAGCCTTTGAAGGGAATGTATGATGGGTGTATGAGTGTGTGGGTGGGTGTGTGTGTATGTGGTGCATGTATGAGTGTGTGGGTGTGTATGTGTGTGTGTGTGGGTGTGTATGAGTGTGTTTGTGTGTATGTGGTGTGTGTGTGTATGGGTGTGTGGTGTGTGTGTGTATGAGTGTGTGTGTGTGGGTGTGTATGTGTACATGTATGAGTGTGTTTGTGTGTGTGTAGGAGTGTGTGGGTGTGTATGTGATGTGGGTGTATGTGTGGGTGTGTATGTGTACATGTATGAGTGTGTGGGTGTGTATGTGATGTGGGTGTGTATGTGGTCTGTGTATGAGTGTGTGTGGTGTGTGTACATGTATGAGTGTGTGGGTGTGTAATGCTTGTATGAGTGTGTGGGTGTCTACGGTATGTGATCTGTGTAGGCTACATGTGTCATTCTTCCCTGCATGTTTCTATTGGAATACGTTTCTTCAACCGTGGACATAATTAGGTAACTGCACATTATTAGTCAACGTTGCAATATATCCAATGTTTTAGTTTACACGCCAGAAGGGGTACAACATGGTGGCTCTTAAAGTTTACAAGACACTCGGATACCATAGTGACCCCTAGCCCACTCATACGAATTCGTAGACCCCTATGGTTTTCTGTATGCAATTATAACCAACTGGATTGATTTTCGGATAATACTTACTTTGCAATAGATGGTATAGATGGTTTTGTAGTTGATTTATAGAAAATTGTATTCATAAGTTCTTTTCCACAGGTATACTTCCATAATTAGAAATAGGTGAAGTGCACGTATCTGTAGGAGTGGGCTAGAGACTACGGCATCCGAGTGTACATATTATGGTGGTTGTTATAGTTTATAGAACACGGGGTAAATTGCATGATGTTAGCAGTTTGTACTGTACTGTCCTTGGCTCATACTGAACTAGGAACAAACACACTATATGAATGTTGTGTGTGTGTGGGTGTGTGTGGTGTGTGTGCCTGTGTGTGTGTGTATGTGTGTCCACCTACATGCCCTCCCACACACACACACACACACACACACCTGTCAGACACAGTAATTAGTTTCCCCCCATACCAGTTATCACATTTGCCACAAAGGTCAACAGTGATAACCCAGGTTGACATTCACAGCTGTTGACGTCACGTCAGTAGCAATGGAAGCCAAGCCAAGCCACACACACACACACACACACTCACTCTCATGCTCTCCCTCTCTCTCTCTCTGTAACACACTCCCTCAGGCACACCCACACACAATCACTCACTCATTCTCTCTCTCTCTCTCACTCACACTCTCTCTCTCTCTCTCTTCTTTTACCCCAGCCTGAGATTAGATGCCCGAACCATCGCCTTTGTATTGTGTATTCCGATCCCATCCCAGTGAGGCAATTGGAACTGGAATGTGAGGTGGATAAGGGGGATGGGCCGTTTTTCTGGTCCCCTTTCTTCTTCATGTTTAGCCCCATTACTTTTCATATTATAAGACGTTCGACTCATTAGTTTAGCGATTTTAAGACATTTCACCACATATTTTTGTCAATAGTAAGAATTTTCGTTTCATTTAGGTGTCGATGTTTTCCTGGCGAGCAATAGCGCGCCTGTAATTTAAGAGGAACCGGCCTTTGGCCGGCACATTTTTTGTATCGAAAAATGTACAAATTTATCTTGAAAGAAGGTTTGGGATGGTGTTTTTTTAAGCTTGATGGAGTTCTAGGCAGAAAACTATAAAATAACATAAAGATACATAAATTAGCAAATATATACGCCCGTCCCCCCTTAAATAATATATATACGCCCGTCCCCCCTTAAATAATGTCCGTTCATCTATTTATATCCTTACTTATTGGTTCCTGGTATTATAAAGTGGGGCATTTTCGTTTTAAACTTATAGTAGGTTAGGCTAATATAAAACCCAAGTCAACAAGTTAGTAAACTCAGGAACTTTCTCCCTCAGTCTGTCTTTCCCTCATCCTATGACGTAAACTACCTGGACAAACTACGTTTGTCCAGGTAGTTTGACTACCGCACCTTGAATTTGGCTCTCTGGCACTTCTCCAACTTTAGATAGATAGATACACTGGCCACACAGATCTTACAATCCCTGCGAGGTGGCCAGGACTTAATCCTAATAGAGATAGTAACCCTAAGAGAAAATGGAAGGAAAGGAGGGGGAGGGCACTTGTTACAGGCAGCTTTGCTTTTCGTCTCCTTCATGCACATAGAATAAAGGAGAACACAATTGGTATTTTTTCACACAGCTGTACGAAATTACAAATTACGCAGAGGCACGGGAACCATGATTGCAATTCCCAGAAATTCAATATTGACCCGAAGTTACAGTCGGCAGTTTGAGTGGCTGGTGATTGTTTGACTTAGGCTTATCAGGCCAAGGAGACGGGGGAGGGGGGACGGGGGACGGGAGACGGGGGCGGGAGACGGAGGACAGGGGACCGGAGACGGGGCCGAGAGACGGGGGACGGGAGGCGGGAGACAGGGACAGGGGACCGGAGACCGGGGCCGGGAGACGAGAGACGGGGGACAGGGGACGGGAGACGGGAGACGGGGGACGGGGGACGGGGCGGGAGACAGGAGACTGGAGACAGAGACGGGAGACGGGGGACGGTGGACAAGGAACGGGGAACGGGAGATGGAAAACTGGAGACGGAGGAATGCTTTTGGGGTAAGGGTGGGTGAAGTAGTGAAAGCAGAAAGATATGAGTGGAAATTGATGTTGGAAACCTGAGGAGAGGGGGGTGGGGGGGGGATGGCTATAGGAAGGGGGAAATTGGTTTCGTGGAAAAGGTAAAAGGTTTTGTATTAACACCACCACTACCACTACCACTACCACCATCACCACCACCACCACCACCACCACTACCACCATCACCACCATCACCACCACCACCACCACTACCACCATCACCACCATCACCACCACTACCACTACCACTACCACCATCACCACCACCACCACCACTACCACTACCTACCACTACCACTACCACCACCACCACCATTTTTCCACATAGGAAAAATAAATATAAGGTAATACCAGGGTGGAACCGATGTATTAGAGCTAAACACAGTGTTGCCAGGGAGACATTTTTACTATGGGTAAGACAAGGTAGACTGAGAGGAACGGATCTACATCGCCAGATGTTAGAGGCCAGAAAGGAGTTTAAAACAACACTCAATGACTGTAAACGTAACGAACAAAGAGAAGTTTGCAATTCAATCATGGACAAATTTCATTATAAAAACAAATCAGAATTTTGGGGTGAAGTTAAAAGAAAACGGGGATTTAAGAAATCGGCAAGTGTTATTAATGGTCAAAGTGACAATTCTAATATTACTCAAGTATTTGCAGATAAATTTTTACCTAGTCTAATTTCGGATAACAATGAGGCAGAGGAAAATTTCTGCAACGAACTGAAACAAGCCTGGGCTGGTGGTAGAAAATGTATCTAACAATATCTAGTCACACTCTTAAAAATCTCATACCTCGTCTTAATTCGGGCCAAGGTCATGACCTCATCCATGCAACTTTTTTAAAGAATGCTTCACAATTATTCTTGGAAAACCTTGCTTGCTTCTTGAATACGTGTTTTACCCACTGTTATCTCCCTGAAGACTTATTAAAGGGTACTATTACTCCAATTATTAAGGACATTAGAAAAAATGTAACAGAGGCAGATAACTACCGGCCTGTAATGCAGTCCTCATGCCTTTTAAAACTCTTTGAACTATTTATGTTAGATATATTGTCTGAAAAACTTATTATTAATTATAGACAATTTGGATTTAAAGCTGGTTCTTCAACAACAGATACATGCTGTATCCTGAAAGAGGTTATGAAAAAGTATACAAACTGTAAGAAAACTGCTATTGCAACATTTATTGATCTAAGCAAAGCTTTTGATAGGTTGGATCATTTTATTCTAGGTAAGAAATTGTTAAAATCTTCTGTACCAGTAGATATTACCCTTATTATCCTTCATTATTTAAGAAATCAAAAAGCTAATATTAAATGGCAAGACTTCTATAGTAACTATCAGTATATTGAAAAGGGAGTAAGACAAGGGGGAGTTCTCTCCCCCTTTTTATTTATTTTTTTCATTAACGAAATTATACTTGATGTGGTAAGAACCAATGTTGGATGCAGATATGGTGACGTAAGAAGCAACATTTTAGCTTACGCAGATGATTTGGTTTTACTTGCAGATTCTATTTCGAATATGGATGTATTATATACTAAATTATGTTCTTCTATTGACGCACATTTACTTACAATTAATAAGGGTAAATCTAAAAGTATGATTTTTTCTACAAAACCAGATCAGAAAGTACAAAGCATC
>CM064512.1:4716899-4736899 GCA_032716605.1 Paralithodes platypus
TGTGAGTTAAAAGATTTACCAATAATTTTGCAACCGTTTCCCCGCGTGTAATTAGATTGGTCGATAGTGAAGTACTTACTACAGTTCATATTGTCGATGCCTTTGATGATTTTGAACACTTGAATTAAGTCACCTCTTAATCTGCGCTGGGTTAAAGGAAATAGATTTAATTCTCTAAGACGCTCTTCGTATGGTTTGTTCTTTAGGCTAGGTATCATTTTGGTAACTCTACGTTGAACTCGTTCTAGCTTGTTTATATCTTTTTGGTAATAAGGGCACCAGGATTGAACGCAGTATTCCAGAAGAGGGCGGACTAATGAATTGTAAAGGGTTAGGATAACTTCTTTGGATTTATGCTCAAATGACCTGCCTATAAAGCCAATTATTTTGTTTGCCTTCTTAACAACTTCTGAACATTGTTGACTCGGTTTTAGGTTACTCGATATGTTACTCCCAGATCGGTTTCTCTGTTTACATTCTTAAGCTGAGTGCCATTCATCGAATAGTTTGCTTTCTCATTTAGGTATCCGATAAGTAGTACTTTACATTTATCCGCATTGAAACTCATTTGCCAAATTTGGGCCCAACATGACAATTTATCTAGATTGTGTTGCATATCGTCAACTTGTTCTTTTGAGAGTACGCTATTTGCAATTTTTGTATCGTCAGCAAATTTTGAGATTGTACAGGTGAGACCCTCATCTATGTCGTTGATGTAAATTAGAAAGAGAATTGGTCCTAGTACCGATCCCTGGGGTACCCCGCTACTTACATTGGTCCATTTTGATGCCTTACCGTTTATGACTACTCTTTGCTTTCTGTCGCTGAGCCAATTTTCTATCCATTTCAACACACCGTCTTGTATTCCATGCGCTTTTAGTTTTAGCAGTAAACGTTTGTGGGGAACTTTGTCAAAGGCCTTTTGAAAATCAAGGTATATAATATCTACAGCTTTACTCTCATCGTAGAGGTTGAGGATATCGTGGAAGAAGTCTAAGAGGTTTGTTAAACAGGAACGTTTTTTACGAAAGCCGTGTTGAGTATCTTTAAGTATGTTATTTTCCTCTAAGTGATTTACGAGTCTGTCTCGTATGACCGTTTCTAGCATTTTACATACAACTGAGGTTAAGCTAATTGGACGATAGTTACTGGGTAGGGATTTGCTGCCTTTTTTGAATATCGGTGTTACGTTGGCTAGCTTCCACTGATCGGGCATAGTTCCAGACTGCAAGGATTTATTGAATAGTAATGTCAGTGGTTTAGAGAGCTCATCCTTAGCTTCCTTTAGAACTCTAGGCGAGATTGTATCAGGTCCAGGCGTTTTATTTACCTTGAGTTTATCTAAACAATTCAATACTTCTCTCTCTGTAACGGTGATATTGCTTAGAACATCTGAATTATCAATCTGAATCGGCGATGGTGTAGGGATATCACTGAGGTCTTCTGTTGTAAAAACTGATGCAAAGAAGGTATTGAGGGCATTACTCATTTGTTCTTCGTCTTTGGTGTATTCTCCATTTTCATCGACTAACGGTCCAACAGTTGAAGTAACGACTTTTTTCTTTCTGATATAACTATAGAATTCTTTCGGGTTTGTTTTACTTTGATTCGCAATATGTAACTCTAAGGTCTTTTTACTTTGCTTAATTAACTTTTTGGCTTTGCGTCGTAGCTCTACAAATTTCAGCCGTTCTTCGTCATTTTGTGAGGATTTTAATCTATCATTAGCAAATTTTTTAGCAAGCAGGCAGTTTGAAATATCTTTATTCCACCATTTGGGCTTATTATTATGGCCTGGACGCCGATTTTCGATGGTATGCAGTCTTGCACTGCTTTTAGGTAAGTGGCTTCGAATAACTTCCAAGATGTATTTATGTCGTTATTGTGAATTAAAAAGCTCCAGTCAGTTTCTTTAAACATAGCTCTAAGTTTATGGAAGTTTGCTTTCTTGAAATTAGGGACTTTTTCGATGCTACTATTTGGTTCGTTACTAGTAAACTTTAAAGTGAAAGTTATCGTACGATGGTCGCTGTTACTGAATTCATCACCAACATTCAAATTCTCTATTAATTCTTCTTTTGTTGCAAGTACAATGTCAAGAACGTTATTACCACGGGTCGGCGTTCCAACAAATTGATAAAGCGAACTCTCTTGCAAGTTCGTATACAAGTCATGTCCGGAGTGTGAAGTAAGAGTATCGCCCCACTTGGTCACAGGTAAATTAAAGTCACCAAAAATTACGGTATCTTGTGAGTTACTTACATCTGCAATTTGTTCGTAAATTTCTCGGTCAGTTTGCACTGATTGAGCTGGAGGTCGGTATATTAATGCAAGTATTATTTTGGTACCTTTATTATTCTTTATTAGCACAAAAGATGCGTCGACGTTCACAATTTGAGGTTTTGGACAAGAGGGTAGGGTTAAGACTTTCTTTGATATAAAGTAAAACGCCACCTCCATTTCGATTTATTCGGCTTTTCTCAAACATTACATAACCGGGAAGTGAATACTCTGCTAAAAAGTCTCTATCTTCTGTATTGAGCCAAGATTCTGTTATGCCAATCACATCATAATTTTCTGTAAACACTAGCTCCTCTAAATCTGAAAATGTATTGCGTATGCTACGAGCGTTTGCATAGAAAACCTTTAAATTTGTTATTTTAGAACTCACGGAACGCTCTTTAATAATATTTTTGGTTCTTGTCGGATCTACATTTATGTTCATGGCTGTCCTCGGTCCTCGCTGTCTTCGGTCCTTATCGCTGGTGGTCCTCGGTTGCCTCTGTTTTTTTCTTGGCGTTGGATGATTTATGTCACTGCTGCTTCTTCTCGGATGGCGTTTTTTGATTTTGAGAGAGAGAGAGAGAGAGAGAGAGAGAGAGAGAGAGAGCTAGTAATAGTACCTTCTGCGTGGGTAGGTTTGATTAACCTTTACAATGTTATCACCCCTATTATCACCATTAACCTATTACCACACTAATGGCCTGGACAGAGAGAGAGAGAGAGCTAGTAATAGTACCTTCTGCGTGGGTAGGTTTGATTAACCTTTACAATGTTATCACCCCTATTATCACCATTAACCTATTACCACACTAATGGCCTGGACAGAGAGAGAGAGAGAGAGAGAGAGCTAGTAATAGTACCTTCTGCGTGGGTAGGTTTGATTAACCTTTACAATGTTATCACCCCTATTATCACCATTAACCTATTACCACACTAATGGCCTGAACAGAGAGAGAGAGAGAGAGAGAGAGAGAGAGAGAGCTAGTAATAGTACCTTCTGCGTGGGTAGGTTTGATTAACCTTTACAATGTTATCACCCCTATTATCACCATTAACCTATTACCACACTAATGGCCTGGACAGAGAGAGAGAGAGAGAGTACTTGGAAATTAAAGGTAAGAACCAGACCTATAAACAAAGAATATAAGCTTTCTTCGAGTATACTGTAGATAGCGATGTTTGTGTGATAATGTGGAGGATATTCTAACAGCGAATGACTCGAAAAGAATCGACTGGAAAATATCTATCACGCACCAAGCCATTCATCTCTCTCCATAATGCAAAAACACGATCATGCTAATGAAACAACATTAAAACGCGTGAAATTGCCCCCCCCCCCCCCCCCCGAAACGCCAGCCGAGAATCCTATCGATATTTTAATCCACTTTGGTATATCAAGAAAGTAGAACTCGATTGATGAATATTTTTTGGCTGAAATACTTGAAGGATAATGGGATATCGTTAGTACTGATTGAGCCAAGATTCTCAAAATGACCTAATTAACCCTCTCCGACATATAACGCGATTTTGAGCCTATTGGGGATACTTTATAGCCTTTGTTACCATCAGGGGTATTTAGAAACCTTTTGATTAGTTACTTCAACCTCTGCAGTTGTCTTTGAGTTAGCTGTGGGCAGAAAACTAATTTTGGAGAGGTAATTATATGAGTGAGAGAACTCTATTTATTGTTGCTAATCTGGCAACCTCTGCGTCATATGTGCGTGAAAGGGTTAAGGGGGGATTGGCGTATTTATTTGCTCATTTATGTGTATTTTGACTATTTTTAGAGTTTCCTCCCTAGACCTTCTCCATCAGACTTTTAAAAACACATGCCCAAGAACCCCTATCTCCCCTTAAAGTGACCTAACCAAGCCAACCCCCGCCAAGCACCCATGTTTGACCTTACCCAACCTTGCTCCACCTAGCCTCGCCTGTTCTACTTTGATGTGTGACCCCATTCGCTGTGGTTAGTAGTGGAGGAGGTGGAGAAGTGGTGGAGGATTGTATTGTTATTGTCACCACTGTACTGTATTATATGGTTAGTGTGCTTGTATGTTTAAGGGGAGATTTCCACTTGAGGGATTATTTTCTGGACCCCTTTCTCCCTCATGTTTAACTCCACTGCTATTGAGATTTTAAGACGTTCGCCCCATTAGTTTGTCGATTTTAAGAACTTTCGCCCCATTTCTGTCAATTTTTAGACATTTCGTGCCATTTAGGTGTCGATTTTTTCCTGGCGAGCGATAGCGAGCCTGTAATGTAATAGGAAACGGCCTTCGGCCGGGACATTTTTCTACCGAAAAATGTACAAATTTATCGTGAAGAGGGTCAAGGGAGTGTAATGTTTAAGCTTGATGGAGGTCTAGGGTACAAACTAAACACCTCCCCTTAATGTATTTGTCCAAGTGTGTGTTTAAGGAAATAGTGCTTGATTTCAGGTATTTATAAATTTACTGTATTTTTGAGTTTCCTCGCTAGACCTCCATCAAGCTTAGAAAAACACCCCCTAGACCCCCCTTCAAGATAAATTTGTACATTTTTCGGTAGAAAATGTCCCATCCGAAGGCCGGTTCTTCCAAAATTACAGGCTCACTTTCGTTCGCCAGGAAACAAAATCGACACCTAAATAGCACGAAAGGTCTTAAAAATGACAAAGAAGCGGGGCAAAAGGTCTTAAAAATCGCCAAACTAATCGGGCAAACGTCTTAAAATCTCAAAACGAAAGGGGCTAAGCATGAGGGAGAAGGGGGTCCAGAACAACAAGAGACCATCTCCCCTTAAGCTTCCCCTGCCTCCTCCCCTCCTCCACCCCTCCCCTCTCCTCCCCTCCACCCCTCCACCACCGCCGTTTAATACCAGTTTCCACTGTTCTCCCACAAAGTTAGGTAGTTTTTCATAGACTTGCTGCCAACAAAGGAAAGGAAAGGTGTGTGTGTGTGTTTGTGAATGTGTGTGTGTGTCTGTTTGTGAATGTGTGTGTGTGTGTGTGTGTGTTTGTGAATGTGTGTCCGTTGGTGTGTGTGTGTGTATGTATGTGTGTGTTTGTGAATGTGTGTGTGTTTGTGAATGTGTGTCTGTGTGTGTGTTTGTGAATGTGTGTGTTTGTGAATGTGTGTCCGTTTGTGTGTGTGTGTGTATGTATGTGTGTGTTTGTGAATGTGTGTCCGTTTGTGTGTGTATGTATGTGTGTTTGTTTGTTTGTGTGTGCGTCGGATTCATTGAAATCTTATATATCACTAATGTTGGGTGAGGGCTGGTCCTATCCAGAGTGAGGTTTGGCATCCTTTACCCAACCTTAGCTGTTTCTGTCTGTCTCTTGTACTGTCCTAGTTTTCCTTCTGGGGGGCAGGGGGCTAGAAATCCTCCTCCCCTTGTAAAATTCACCTACTAGACGAGACCGAGCAAGGGGCGAGGGAACGCGAAAGTGGTCCCGGACCCTCAGAACTGGAACATTAAATATTGTGTCTGTTCGGGCTCTGTCTCGAGTTGACCACCCCCAGTTATGAGGTGTGTGCCTGGGTATATACTAGTGTATATGATTAGCACCATATACATCACTACAAAATCTTCAAAATCACTGAGGAAACTTTATGGGAACTTTGCAATTGACCGTCAGTTGAAAAGAAACAGACTACTTATACTCGGTTTCATATCATCTGGCACTATATTACAACATCCTTACCTCAATCTCCCAGCGGACTATCCCTTATTCTTCAACAATACAAAAATCAACCCTTCATCTTCTCTCAATATTCTTGGCGTCTCTTTTTCTTCTGCTCTCATTTGGAAGGACCATATTACCAGTCTTGCTAAGGCAGCCTCCCAGAAGCTGGGCGTGCTCAACCGCCTTAGGGGGTTCTTTTCCCCAGCACAGCTTCTTGCTTTGTACAGGGGCATAGTGCGTCCTTGTATTGAGTATTGTTCACATGTGTGGGGAGGTTCCTCTCACACCGCTCTCCTAGACAAAGTTGAAAGGAAGGCCTTTCGTATCATTAACTTCCGTCCACTCACCAACTCTCTGCAATCTCTCTCTCTCCGCCGCAATGTTGCATCTATCTCGCTATTCTATCGCTACTATAATAATCTGTGTTCCTCAGAGCTTTCCCAGTGCATACCACCTCCTTTACGTAGGGCACATGGTACCCGTCTTGCAACTCAATCCCACCCCTACTCTGTGCAACTCTCTAACCCAAGAGTGAAACGTTACTCTCAAACTTTCTTCTACTCAACAGCTGAGCTCTGGAACTCTCTTCCAGAATCAGTCTTTCCCTCTTCCTATGACTTAAATTGCTTCAAACTCCGTGTGTCCAGGCATTTTGGCTCGATCGTCCCTTGATTTTGGCCCTGTCACTCTTTCAACTATGGGGGAGGCACTCGCTATAGGCAATTCTGCCTTTTGCCTCCCTCAATCACATAGAAAAAAAATACTCCTCTATTAAGGGGAGGTTTTTAGTTGATTCCCTAGACTTCCATCAAGCTTAAAATTACTCCCCCTTGACCCCCTTTCAAGATAAATTTGTACATTTTTCGGTAGAAAAAGGGCCCGGCCGAAGGCCGGTTCCCCTTAAATTACAGGCTTGCTATCGCTCGCCAGGAAAAAATCGACACCTAAATGGCACGAATGGTCTTAAAATTGACAAAAATGGGGCGAGGGTTCTTAAAATCGCCAAACTAATGGGGCAAACGTCTTAAAATCTCAAAAAACAATGGGGCTAGACATGAGGGAGAAAGGGGTAAAAAAAAAAAGTCCCTCAAGTGGAAATCTCCCCTTAACCCCTTCAGCACCATAACGTAATGACCATCGTATTCTGGTAACCATTAGACGATTTTCTTTAGTTTATGATCTACCTCTAGGGCTCAAAGGGGTAAAATCGATCTCCAATAACCCTCCGAATACCATAGGTTCTTCTTAAACTGCATAAATCGATCTCCAATAACCCTCCGAATACCATAGGTTCTTCTTAAACTGCATAAATCGATCTCCAATAACCCTCCGAATACCATAGGTTCTTCTTAAACTGCATAAATCGATCTCCAATAACTCTCCGAATACCATAGGTTCTTCTTAAACTGCATAAATCGATCTCCAATAACCCTCCGAATACCATAGGTTCTTCTTAAACTACATACATCGATCTCCAATAACCCTCCGAATACCATAGGTTCTTCTTAAACTGCATAAATCGATCTCAAATAACCCTCCGAATACCATAGGTTCTTCTTAAACTGCATAAAATCGTGTAATGTTAGCCAGATGTAAAGTTAGAATGACGTCATGGTGCTGAAGGGGTTAAGAACATTTTGATATCAAGTGAGTTGATAATTAAGAAATCTCGGTTTTTAGATAATGCTGAGACACAATACATTCCAATTATTCCATAAAATATAGACAAATCGGTTGGTTAAGGGGAGGTTTTTAGTTAGTTCCCTAGACCTCCATCAAGCTTAACATTACAGCCCCTAGACCCCCTTTCAAGATAAATTTGCACATTTTTCGGTAGAAAAATTTCCCGGCCGAAGGCCGGTTCCTCTTAAATTACAGGCTCGCTATCGCTCGCCAGGAAAAATTCGACACCTAAATGGCACGAAAAGTCTTATAATTGACAGAAATGGGGCGAAAGTTTTTAAAATCGCCAAACTAATGGGGCGAACGTCTCATAATATCAAAAGCAATGGGGCTAACCATGAGGGAGAAAGGGGTCAAGAAAAAAATCCCTCAAGTGGATATCTCCCCTTAAGGGATTCAATTTACCGTCAGATATAATGGAACCGAATATAGTGATAAACTCAATGGCTGGAAAGAGAGTGTATATGAGTGTGATATATGACGAGGGAGTAGCGCTGGTGGTTAAGGGAGCCCACCTCGCTTTTTTTTTCTCTTTATCTCCCTCTCTCTTTGGCTTGTATCCATTCGGCCCCATTCAGCCTACTGTTTTAAGACGCCCCCTTCCAGGTGTCAATATTTTCCTGGCGAGCGGTAGCGAGCCAGCATATCTATATTTTTGTTTTACAGCAAGCTAAATTTGTACATTTTTCGATAGAAAAATGTATCCGGCGAAGCCGGATTTTTCCATACAATGCTGGTTCCCTATCGCTCGCCAGGAAGATATCGACACCTGGATGGGGATAAACGTCTTAAAACAGTTGGCTGGATGGGGCCGAATGGATACAAGCCAGAGAAAGAGAGAAAAGGAGAGAAAGATAAAAAAAAAACGGTGACCCCCCTTAAGGAAGCCATTTATAGGCAGTAAATCATTGCGTCGAGCCGGCTTGATCACAACTTTCAGATTTTAAGGGTTTACTTTTTGGCCGATTATTTCGGTGACCGGTCAACTCAACCAGTAGACCATTTCAACCAGTAGCTCTCAACCAGTACCAAATCAACCAATACGGTTAGGTTAGGTTAGTACTATATTTTGGCACTGGTTTGGTTGGTCTGGGTTAATTTGGCACTGGTTGAGAGCTACTGGTTGAAATGGTCTACTGGTTGAGATGACATGGAACCGATTATTTCATATATTTATTAATAATTTTAGTTTCCTCCCTAGACCTTCATCAAACTTTAAAAAACATCCATTAGATCCTCCTTGTAGATAATTTTGTAAATTTTTCGGTAGAAAAAATATCCGGCCAAAGGCCGATTCTTCCAAAATTACAGGCTTACTTTCGTTCGCCAAAAAGAAATAGACACCTAAAACGCACGAAAGGCCATAATATTGACAAAGAAATGGGGCGAAAGGTCTCAAAATCTCCCAACTAAAGGAACAGACGTCCTAAAAAAAAAATCAAATCTAATATGTTAAACACGAGGGAGAAGGGGGTCCAGAAAAAGCGACTCCCTCCCCCTTAATAAGAGCCGATTTATTGCTCCCCTAACTTTGCCACTGCATTGGACGAGCTTCATAATTCATGGAGCAGTTCGGCCTGGCATATCTCGGCGCTGAAACTTTAATGAAAATATTTAAAGTGTGCACGGACATTTTGTAAAGTTGTTAAATGAAAAAAAGTGACTTAACTATATAAAAGGTTATAGTGCAGATTACTGCTAAATATATAAGTATGTTTATAATATAGATAGATACTTTGGCTTACTGAAAATGATTATACTAATAATACATATAGTGTAGTTATACATAATTGCTCACATGTGCCGTAGTATCATATAAACAGGTATGCACTAATAATAAAAATATGTATATTTGGTATGAATCTATTTAACACTCACTCTCACTCACTCACTCTCTCTCTTTCTCTCTCTCCTTATTTATACTGTATATATATATATATATTTACTATACAAAGGCCACTTTTTGTCTGTCTATCTGTCTGTTCATGAACTACTCCTTCAGTTCTAAAGATTGAGAGCCCATACTTGGCATGCATACTAAGGGGATGCCAAAATAGGTTTTAAGTGTGTGTGTGGGGTGTGGTTGGGGGGGGGGGAATACATTGCCAAGTATGGGCTCTCCATCTTGAAAACTGAGGGAGTTGGGGGGGGGGCTCTGCCCCCCTACCTTGCTTAAAACCTATACTGGCACTCCCTTAGTATGCATGCCAAGTATGGGACTCTCCTTCTTGAAATTAAGGGGAGGTTTTTAGTTTGTTCTCTAGATCTCCATCAAAATTAAACTTACACCCCCTAGACACCCATTCAAGATAAATTTGTACATTTTTTTGGTAGAATAATGTGCCGGCCATAGGCCGGTTCCTCTTAAATTACAGGCTCGCTATCGATCGCCAGGAAAAAATTGACACCTACATGGCACAAAAGGTCTTAAAATTTACATCAATGGAGTGAAGGGTCATAAAATCGCCAAGCTAATGGGAGAATAGTCTTAATTGACATTTTATAACTAATAGAGCAAAGCATGAGGGAGAAGGGGGTCCAGTAAAAAGCTCAAAGTTAAAATCTACCCTTAAGTGACTGGCTAGGATCACAGTCGAACAGGGAAGACCCTAACCCCCCCCCCCCCCCCCCCCCCCCCCCGGTAAACGTCGCGTTTTCTTATATACGTGTAAGTAAGAAAACTAATATTATTTATGGGTAACTATATGATAATAAATAAATGTCCTTTCCATAATATTTCGTGCCATTTAGGTGTCGGTTTTTTTCCTGGCGAGGGATAGCAAACCTGTAATTTAGGAAAAAATTTACCAAAAAAATGCAGAAATGTATCTAGAAGGGGGATCTTGGGGATGTTTATTTAAGCTTGATGGAAGTCTAGGGAAGAAACTAAAAATAAATGAATACATGAACTATCTCGCTTAACCCTTTTTACTACCACAGATCCTGCTTAAGCCATTGAGTACCAGGGACGTCCTTTGTTATCATATTCTGGCAACTATTAGACGATTGTATTCAGCTTAGGAAGAACCTCTAGTATTAGTAAGACTTCAAACTATCTCAACCAAGCCTTTTAACTACCACAGATCCTTCCTAAGCTGCATAATATCGTCTAAATATAGCTAGAATCAAATATAACACGTCGCTGGTACTCAAAGGGTTAAACTGCACAAAAACGTCTAAATATAATTAGAATAATATAAAATAAGACGTCGCCGGTACAGAAGGGGTTAATGTTAAACCACAATAACTAAGTCAGTATTTCCTTAGTATATGATTATCGTCTTTATTTGATCGATAGAATGTTCAGCCATCTATCCATCTATCTATTTATTTATCTATCTATCTATCTATCTATCTATCTATCTATCTATATCCATCCATCAATCAGATCCATCCATTCATACAACCATCTATCAATCTATCTATATCTATCTATCTATCTACAGTATCTATCCATCCGTCCATCCATCAAATCCATCCATCTATCTCTCTATCTATCTATTTATCTATATCTATCTATCTATCTATCCATCTATCCCTCCCTCCCTCCCTCTATCTATCTATCTATCTATCTATCTATCTATCTATCTATCTATCTATCTATCTATCTATCTATCTATCTATATATATATATATATATATATATATATATATATATATATATATATATATATATATATATCTATATAACCCCAACTGTTTACAAGGAGCAATACCTGGTGTTCCATAATTAATTTCTGCCTAGAGGTTGTTAGATAAGGACAGGATGAGATAGGAAGGGTTCGGGTAATAAGCGAACTAAGACAAAGGGTGTGTGTGTGAGGGGGAGGGGGGGAGGGAGGGGGGGGGGGGATTACGACAATATAAACACTGGTGATACCGTTCCGTCATTACCTTCACATAGCCGGGAACTTCTCTATGCATTTTTGTTTTTTGTTTTTTCTGTGAGAGAGACAAAAGCCAGAACTGACTGTAGATCACTGACCATAGATCCTCCTTAAACTTCATAATCCAAGGATTACATTAGTCTTTTAGTGGGTAGATGTCCTTCGTAAGCTGAATTATATTGTCTAATAGTTGGCAAAATATAATGAAAAGGACGTCGCCTGTACAGTAGGGGAATAAAGTGGTGTTATCAGTGTGGACCAATAAAAGTGGTGTTTACCTTACGAGGATGTGCCACCAAGTGGGTCATCACCACCACACAATACGATCAGTCTGCTCTGCTACTCTCGCCAAGTTACACTAACTTAAGATCAGGTGAAGGTACTGAGGGATAAGCCTTTACAATATAAATATATATATATATATATATATATATATATATATATATATAATAGTGTTCACTTCCTATTCACTTACTTTACTAAATGATATATTCAAGATATGTATTTCTAGTGACTCTACATTACTATTTGACCTATGTTTACTACTTACTATTTACGATTTACTATAATGTTTTACTATTTTACTATTATTTCTGTTTTGTGTGTTACCCCCCAGGCCAGTGAAGGAGACCAATACCCCAATAACGGAAGGAGGACCATGTTTAGCCACCTGGATGACCACGAATTGGACGTAAGAATCTACACTTGATTAAGGGGACGTTATATTATGTATTGGTTTATTATTAATTAAAACTGTCAAAATGCGTCATGGTCTTCAAAGGGTTTTTGAATTATAATGAAGACTCTTATGTGAATTAATTCATTAGTAGGAAACATTATAGTATAGGGCTTACATATAAACATTATAGTATAGGGCTTACATATAAATATATATTAGGGAATGAAAACATGAATTTCCTGTTATGTTCAACAACTAAGACCTGCTCTCCAGTACACATTTATGCATTATAAAATTTCACACAGCCCAAGATTTATGTCCTAAATTGAAAAACAAAAATCGTTTGTTGAGGGCTAAATATGATAAATCCATCTAAAAACTGGTCTAATATTCTAATATGGTTAATCTTGAGGCACAGATTACCGCTGTGATCGTTACTCGTTAACGATATTGATGTTGGTTTAAATCAATACCTTTTACATGAAAGGATTATATTAGCGTGTGGCAAACAAACATTGATACCAAAATCACTGTATCTGTGACCTACGCGTTTACGTCCATAAATTATAGTGTATTAACTATGTTGTCCTGTCAGCCTACCCGAATCCCTCTGTCATATCACTCAGGTAGGGTGGAGAGAACCCCCCCCCCCCACCCCCCAACTCCAACCCCATTTCCCCCAATATGAGCTGCCGAATGCTGCCAGACGAGTCCAGAGACTTTTGGCCTGAACTGTACATATACCCAACTGCACTATGATAGCCTAATGATTACACGAATGGAAGAAGTAATTGATGGGGTACTTAACCACAAGGGAAGGCCTCGCTAGGAATTACTCCTGAACCTGAACAAATTCATATTATCACCAACCCACCAATTAACTTACAGATAAACCTAATTAATGAAATCAATGAAACTAATGAACCTAGGATACTCACACCGAAATTCCGCGCACTAACCATTACTCTATCAAGACAGTTAAAGGTTTATGCACAAGCCTACGACATATTGAGGTGCGACAGAAGTTTTAACCATAACTTTTCTTTTCTACCTAGTGTCTGGAGTGGTCCTTTGAGAATGAGTCCCGCATGGTCTACCAGGCGGGGATACTGGCGACCTGGTTCAAAGGCTTGGTGACCAGCCTTGACCTCCTCCTGACCCTGGTGGCAGTGCCGGGCAACTTGGCCACCCTCATTGTTCTCTATCGGATGAGGTGAGATTGGTGGCAGTTTAGAAAACATCACTAACATTAATAAGAAGAGACCATAAAAGACCATGTGCAAAATCCCTAAAGATAAATAATTTCAGGTGATATATATATATTGAAATTTGACGTCAAAATCTGCCAGACTATTAGTGAGTTGCGAGGAAAAGTGGTCGTATGGTACTGGTTAATGGGTGATTGTTTGTGTGTGATGTTGCAGGAATCAGAGTCCCCGTCTGGCCAGCCTATTGGGGTCCCTGGTGGTGAGCGACCTACTCACCGTCATATTCCTATTGACCTTTGACCTGCCTCACCTCTGGCATGACCACTTCTACTGGGTGAGTACCTTCATATCAGTTTTATTATAAATGTATATTTAATTGTTTTGCTTTGTACACTCATGGATTAAAATTCCTCCGTACGCAAAAATACCCAGTACTAACCAACTTGCGTTTTTAACCCGTTCAGTACCGAAGAGGTCTGTTGTTGTTTTTTCAGCTATATTTAGACAATTTTATGCAGCTTAGGAATGATCTGTGGGAGTTAAAATGGGTTAATTGAGATAGTCTGTAGCTTCTTAATTGCTACACATCCATCTTAGGCTGAATAAGATGATCTAATAATTGCCAGAATACAACAGAAAGGACGTTGCCGGTATAGAAGGGGTTAACCCGACAGGTGCACAATTAGCCTAGGACTTGGCCACCCCTGGTCTGAATTAGGCTATAAGCCGAAAAGGTCACCATCGCAAAACTTAATGTAATGTACATCAAAGTGTTGGTATCACACCAACACATCCCACTGCCAAGTTTATTTGCACAAAAATAATGTGGATATGTTGTGGGCATGGTCGCTATATGCAGGGTTGGCGATAATAGGCACCCACGCAACTTTGTTTTGATCCGATGTGCGCCCGAGGGAGGAGGAGGAGGAAGAGGAGAAATTGTGCACTATCCCTTATATCTCCCTTATGGACCAATATTATATCACCACAAGGCATATGTGAAGAATTAGGATCCGGATTTAGGTGTAGGAAATTAAAAAACACTTACATGTACGAAATCAGGTATACACGAGTCGAGAATGAGAGAGAGAAGAGAGGGTGGAGGATTTTCGCCTCCCCTCCCTGCCCCAATCTATTGATTGTTGTTGTTTGCATCGTTACGCTCAGTTAGGTTCCTGTCACTGTCTTCTTTATGTATCTTTATGTCTGTGTGTGTCAGGTTTTGGGGTCGACAGCGTGCGAGATGGCTGTGTATGTATGTGGGAGGGTTCTGATTTATGTTTATTCGTGTATCTTAACATCTGTGTGCGTCAGGTTTTGGGGTCTTCAGCTTGCGAGATGGCTGGGTTCCTACAGGCAGCGGCAGTGGTGGCTAACAGTATAACCCTCGTGGCCATTTCTGTGGACCGTCACCTGGCCATAGTACACCCTCACAGGCAACCATGGCCCAAATGGACCCTCAAACACACTATGGGTTTCTACACCTTCATCCTAATTCTGTCTTGTGGTAAGTATGGCATTAGGGGAGGTGTGGTGGAGTGGTCTTGCCACTGGACTGGTAGTCCAATGGACCCTGGTTCGAATCCCGATATGTCAATGGGAAGATATTATTGGAATGGAATTTGTGCTGTACCTAGTATCAGTGCATTACCACAAAGCCCACTGAAACGCCAAATAAATACCCTCATTGATCCCTGATTAAATAGCACTGTATGAATATACCCGTATTCAAAATATGCTACAGGGGGACAATGCATAGGCTAGTGAGTTAATTGCTCAATAGGTGGCGTTCTGAGAGTGAGGGTCCAACTCTAGGAGGTGAGACAATGAAGCACTGGAGCGAGGCAGCTTCAGAGATGGGGCTGCTTCAAGCCGTCAGTGGGCAACTAAGCCCCATGCATCCTGCGAAGGCAAGATGGCAGGGGCTGGTTGCAGCTAAAATTGCTTCACATGTTTCACCCCCTAAACTGGAACGAGACCTCATGAGCTTCACCGTTCAATGATTAACAGTTGAATGTACAGGCTCTCAGCCTATGCCCGAGAGGGAGTAGTTGGAATATAGAAAACAAAAACAAAAAATTCTACACCTTTATCCTTTTACTGTGTTGTGATGAGCATTTCATTTATATATTTTTGTATTTTATATTTATTTTATACATATCAAACTACAGCTATTCACACAACACAATACCAGACATTTGGAAGCATGGTATCATCATCACATTCCCCAAACCCAACAAAGACCCCACGCTACCCTCCTCGCACCGCCCCATCACACTCCTTTGCTCCCCCTCCAAAGTCATGGAATGCCTAGTATTACAACTAATTACACCTGACCTACCCCTAGCTCCAACACAACATGGCTTTAGGCCACTGCACTCCACAAACACTCTTCTCACAGACCTTACACAAAGAGCTTTTGACGGCATCAACTCAGCTAGACCACCACACAGATCACTATTAGCCACACTCGACATTAGTAAAGCCTTCGATGCCATCCCCCGCCACAACCTAACAAACAAAATCTACAACACAAACATGCACAACAACACAAAAAGGTGGCTGGCCAACTTCCTAGCAGGCAGATGTGCACACGTATCTTTTGCCGGTCAGTCATCTAAAATCAGAAACTTTCCAAACGGAGTCCCACAAGGATCCGTCCTATCGCCCGCACTCTTCAATCTGTACATGCACGATATAACTACACCCAATACGCCCCAAATAAACTTAGCCTCCTATGCAGATGACATAACACTCACATGCACACACCATGACCCAAAAAGAGAAACAGATCTCCTTCAACCCTATCTCAACACACTACATGGCTGGTGCACTACAAACAGACTTAATCTAGCCCCAGCCAAATCCACCGCAACCCTGCTCACAAGTTGGACAGGAGAACACGAATACATCCCTCAACTCACCATAAACAACACACCCCTAACACATACACACACACCAAAATCCTAGGAGTAACATATGATACTCATATGACATTCAAACAGCACACCACAAACATTAAAAAGAAACTGACACCCAGACTTAACGCCCTCAGGTCACTTGCTCACACAAAATTTGGACACAACAAAGAAACTACCACCACAGTATATAAACAATATATAAGATCAGTGATGGAATATGCAAGCCCAGCCTGGGCTTCTAACCTAGCTGAAACACATCATAAGACCTTACAGACTATTCAAAACAAAGCCCTGAAGATCATTACAGGCTGCACAGCTACTGCACCCACAGATCACCTACATCAAGAAACCAAAATCCTCAAAGTCAAAGACCATCTGGACATGAGAGGCACTCAATTCCTGGCAGCAGCCTCCACGAACCAAGACCACCCACTAAACTACATGGCAACACACCCACAGACACCAAGAAATATCAAAACAACACCCAGCACACGGTATCACACACAATTACTGTCCTCTCTCCCTCCCTGCCCACCCCGAACCAACTTCCAGAAGCACATCCATACTCATATCTCTCACCGATCCATCCACTCACTCACAGACAACACGCGGCTGCATGCACGACCTCCCGAAATCCATCCTTCCGAATCCTCCCTTCCTCGCGAGGACAGAGTCCACCTGGCCAGGCTGAGATGCGGACACCATCCAGCTCTCCTGAGCTATCAGAAGAGACTGGATGACTCCGTTGTCGACGCCTGCCTGGGATGTAACACAGCACCCCATACCATTAAACACATCATAGAAGACTGCATTTCACACAACCACTTACGCCAACAACACAATCTACACTCAATGAGAGCTCTGTGGGAAAGCCCGATTGTGGCCATGGCCTTTCTCAGGGACTCGGGGCTGTTCGGCCAGACAGCTTAGGGAACAACAACAACAACAACAACAGGCTCTCAGCCTATGCCCGAGAGGGAGTAGTTGGAATATAGAAAACAAAAACAAAAAATTCTACACCTTTATCCTTTTACTGTGTTGTGATGAGCATTTCATTTATATATTTTTGTATTTTATATTTATTTTATTGTTTTTCCCCCAGGAGTGAGTGCCCCGTACATAAGTTACTATTTATTTCTACATATTTATTTATTTATATATTTATTTATATATATTTTTTATGTATTTATTTGTTATATTTTCATTTATTTATTTGTTATTTATATATTCTTTATTATCTATTTTTCCCAGGAGTGAGTGCCCCGTACATAAGTTACTACCACTTAGAAGGCCCCTACACGGGTTTCCGTCGGCTCAACAACCATACCGTCTATCACCTCACCTGCCCGGACTACTTCTGCTGGAGTGTCTCGGGGAATGTCCACTACTTTGAGATCTCCCTGGTGTGTGTTATCTTCGTGCCCCTGCTGTTGACATTCTGCACCGCCTACCTCAGTCTGATTCATTTCCTGCATCTCCGGCCGACGGTGGGCACGGCGGCGACACGGCAACTGGCTAGGAAACATAAGGTAGGGTTGTTGTAGTAGTTTTTGTAGTTGTAGTAGTAGTAGTAGTAGCAGTAGCAGTAGCAGTAGTATAAATAATAGTAGAAGAAGTAGTAGTGGTGGTGTTGGTTTTCTACCGAAAATGTACAAATATATCTTGAAGGGGGGCTAGGGGGTGTTTATTTAAGTTTGATGGAGGTCTAGCGAGGAAACTAAACAAAAAATATTAATATATGAAATAATCGACCAAAAAATCTACCCTTCCCCCGTTAAGGTAGTGGTGACTTTGGCCTGCGTGGTGATAACGTTCCTGGTGTGTCGTCTGCCGGCTTGGTTACTGTTGGTCGTGCCTCAGCCCACACAGCCCTATGAAGCCCACCGCCGCCTGGCCCTATCCTACGCCCACTTTAGCCTCCACACCCTCACCCTACTGGCCCCCGCCCTTAATCCCTTCCTGTACGCCCTCCTGCACCAGTCCTACCGTCAGTACCTCCCGCCGATACCCTCCTGTCGGCTAAGGTGTGGCTGCGTCAAAGGTTCGACTCCAAGTAAGGTACACCATCTCAACTCTTCCATGTCATTGTTTTAACTTTGGTACCTTACTTAATACTTGGCTTAATAGCTTAATAGTACTTAATAGTACTTGGCTTAATAGCCATACTGGGTTCGATATTGAACCGGTCGTCTCACAAAAATCCCATCCCTAACTTCTGGGAATTGAACTCGGGACTAGACAATTACTAGACCGGCACTCTAACCACTGAACAATAGGGTACCCCACTTGTCTGAGAGATTTCAGTCAAGTGCGTTTCACATTCAATATCTGACACCAATTTTAGTTATATTACACTGCATTATTATGCATTGTACTGTGGCGCTAATAAGTCATGTCTCAGCTGTCATTACGTTTGGCTCGCTCTGTGTTATATTAATGTCTGTCAGATGTTGAATAGGGTGAGTAAGTGTAGGGACATGTTTGTATATCTCACTTGAAATTAATACATCAAGTTTAGATATTGCTCAAACCAATTATTGATCAAATTACACTTGGTGCCCAGACATCACTTATTAAAGCAGATTGTACTGTAAGTTAACGACAATACAAGTATATACAATGAGTCACTGATTATAATGGTCTTTCTTGACAGCAATTGGAGTGTTCGCCTCAGCCAGCCACGACCCAACCTACTTGTGCCACCCTCACCCCCACCAGCCCAGACACCCTTCACCGCAACCACCTCCAAAACCAGTCACCACCAAAACCACCTCACTCCACCACCATTACTACTACAACTCAACACACCCCACAGATCTCCACCACCACCACCACTTACCGTACACCACCACCACCATCACTCACCACCAATTCTACAACACCGCCTACACCACTGCTACCACACTCCACCACTCACAACAACAACAACAACAACCCATCATCTGCTCACACAATGCCCGAAAACCCCATCTACCCAACCAGGCTTACAACTAACAAGCCACTCATTCCGCGTCTGCCCACATTAACCAGGGACAGTGTTTATTAACTATTTTGGAATGGTTCAGTGTCGAACCAAAATGCCGATTCGTGAGGCAAAATACTGACCCGTGAGACACAATGCCGATACCAAAATATACCAATCCCGGCATTCTGACATACCGGCATTCTGTCTAGCATCCTTAATTACTGCCCTAACTCAAGCAAATTCTTGATGTGATTTAAGTGGTATTGTATTCAGTGTCTTATTGATTTATGTGATTAAAGTGTAACGTCTCATTGTGTGAAACCTATTTTTGTGTATAAATAAAATATTGTTTGTACCTATTTGATAACTCACCTTGCAATTTATTGTGTTTATAAATTAATCTAGTTTCCCCCGTTAGAAGAATCCACAAGTTTTTGTTTTCGTCTAGACTCTATAGCATTATATATATGAAATGCTGGGTGAGAAGGGAATTTAAGCCTCCCGAAAATCTCTGGGCCTGGCGCAGTTTCGAACCCAGGTCAGTAGGCATACTAGACTCCCGGGTTAACTGTACTGTAGTACCACGGACGTACAATAGAATAGCAACCCGAGTTTCCCTTCAAAAAACCAGGTGATAATCTTGTACGGGTAGCTGATTCACATGGTGGATTTGGTAGACGTCTCCACCAATGACTATTTTACGCTATCCC
>CM064512.1:4739399-4792660 GCA_032716605.1 Paralithodes platypus
ATTGAACCACAAACTCTTGTAGGTCTACATTAACCTCTAGCCTATAACTCACAACTGACTAGACTTAGAGTAATCCACCTAATATTTAGGCCTACCCTTTGGGGTAAAACTTAAGACGACTTGTGCGGCACTAGGCCTATTGGAAACAATTTATTTGAGACAATAGGTACGTATAGCCTAGACTTGCAATAATATTCTCAGTATTGTCCCCATGGAGAATTTGCGATAACAACAGCTTTAAAAACTGCGATATAGGCCTAACCTATTAAAACCAGTACCGCGCATAAACAAACGCAATTTCGTCGACTTTGCTCGGTTACCTCGGTAAGGGTTGTAACTTGGGTAAAATTCTAGTTTCACGTACACAGCGACAAAAGGGAGGCGCCGTTGTAAAGGCATAGCTTCCCGACCAACTATGAAGATCAGGGAAATTGCTGGGTAAAAGACGTAATATAATGATAATAAACTACATTAACGACATTAGCCTAACCTAACAACCTTACCTAACCTAACCTAGTACAGTATTATGTAATAGCTATGGTGCCGCATATGGGGAGATTTTTTTTTTTTTTTTTTACAGTAGGTATAATTCCTTATAATGCATTTCCGCCGCTTTGGACATATATAGGAATTAAGTATGGTATATGACAACTCTAAAGTAGCCATAGAAATTTATGAGTATGCTGTGAAAGTGAAACTAGAATTAAACCGTAACTTGTGTTGGCGGCTTTGTTTATTACGCCTCCGGTAACATTCCTGTCTAATTTGACTGTTTTTTTTTTTTTTTAATTATCCCACGGCCAGCTGTTATTTGCCCCCTGCTGGTAATATATGTGATGATGACAATCTGTCATGGGAAGGAGGGGGGGGGGGGGACACCCATTATTGTATCCCCCGGCTATTATGGGTTAGCTAATGCAAATCCTCCATTCACTAAATGATAAACAACAATAAAATACTATATTCCTTGGAAAAAAAACAAAATCCTTGATAAATAGCTTAAGCCGGCACAACTGATCTTAAGTGTTACCCCTATTTACTAAGAAACATTAAACAATATCTTTAACCTTACCTAATCTGGGCGGGTGCCCAACCCCGAAAAGGGTTGAAATAGGGGAGCTATCCCCCCGCCAAAGGCGGCTTTCTAGGGCCTTTCCTAGCTGATGCTGAGAGGATTGGGTTCTAGTTATGTGGTGATGGGCTGGTCTATCAGAGTGAGAACTGAGCAATCTCTGCCATACCCATAGCTTACTCTGACTGTTCCTTTTACTTATATATTTTCTAGATCTCAAGTGACGGCGTCTCTAACGTGGATTGACCTCCCAATCTACCAAGATTGGAAGCCAAAGCGTCACATTTTTCCCTTGCCCCTCAACTTTCTCTTCATAATTGCTGAGGGACACAGGGCCCTGGGTGGGGCTATGGTTTCCCGGGCATTTCCGCACCCTCCTCAGCTCCCCGCCATGGAGTGGCTTCGGTCACCCAGGCTTTATTGTGGTCGGCGGGGAGGGTTCTGTGGGGGCGCTCGGTTATGGCCTTGGCCTTGCTCGGGGCCTTGGGGCTGTTCGGCCAGGCAGCTTGGGGAACAACAACAACAACAACAACCTTACCTAATCTAGTATATATATTGGTGGACTATTTATGAATAATATATATTGTAACATTACTAATGATTGAGATATAAGTACAGGTCTCCCCGCTACACAGGATTATACCTCTAACTAATATTTATATTTCAGTTTTTCATTGTTATTGCTGGAGCCCGGAGAGATCTACTTCAAGGACTATGCTGCCGTGTACACTCTGCCTGCCAAACAAGATCGTCAAGAGGACCAATGGCAGGACAAATTTGAGGCTGGGACATTGCGTGGGAGGTTAAAGGTGAGATGATCAATTGGATGCCCCACAATTCTATATCCAGTCTTTTATATTAATCAGTGTACTGTATATTCCTCACTTTTATATTAATCAGTGTATACAGTATTCCTCTCTTATAT
Organism: Paralithodes platypus; assembly: GCA_032716605.1. Classification (NCBI taxonomy): domain Eukaryota; kingdom Metazoa; phylum Arthropoda; class Malacostraca; order Decapoda; family Lithodidae; genus Paralithodes; species Paralithodes platypus. The sequence goes on from CM064512.1 coordinate 4,741,397, forward strand.
ATTAATCAGTGTATACAGTATTCCTCTCTTATAATATTAATCAGTGTAAATTCCTTTCTTTTACAGATCTGTTCAAAGTCGTTGGTGTTTGACCCTAGAGACCTGAGGGCCCCTATAATCAAATTCCCCTTCCGTTCTGTGGAGGTTATAGAGGAGGGAAAAGCAACCACTGAGTCTGACCAAACCAGGTAAAATACTGAACATTTTACCCTACAGTATTATATTTGAGGCATACATGTCTCTCTCACAATCCGATGCCTTTATTTACGATATTATTATATTTTTTTTAGGTGTTTGTGTTTTGGTTGGTCCGAGAACACATCCCCATTTACCCCATTAATTTTATGGTTTGCTATACGATTTTTGTAGTTAAGATCTGGTTTTCAGGAACGTGACTCAATCGTAAATCGAGACAGTTTGTCAAGCATACCGGTAGTGAAAAAGTAAGATAATGTGCCGGTATTAGGTATCCTAACCGTCATAATAACTATTTTAATAATACAGTAATAGCCCATTTCTTAGAAAGATCATATTACCATTCTTGCTAAAAACAGCTTCCCATTTCTACCGTGGTGGTTGTAGTGGTAATGATGAGTGTGTTGTGAAAGTATGATATACCGGTAACTGTCTTGATAGCATTATGCTTAGTGCGCCCAATTTCGGTGTGAATATCCTAGGTTCGAGTCCTTGGAGTACCACAAATATTCATTAGTTTCATTGATTTAATTTTTTTTGTCTTGTGTCGTCCCAGTTTTGGTTTGTTTATTTTGCAAGTTTTACATTATAATTATTTGTAAGTTATTTGGTGAGTTGCGGAATAAATATGAATACCCGGTACATGCAGTTGTTGTTCCCCAAGCTGCCTGGCCGAACAGCCCCAAGGCCCCGAGCAAGGCCAAGGCCATAACTGAGCGCCCCCACAGAACCCTCCCTGCCTACCACAATAAAGCCTGGGTGACCGAAGCCACTCCATGGCGGGGAGCTGAGGAGGGTGCGGAAACGCCCGGGAAACCAAAATCCCACCCAGGGCCCTGTGCCCCTCAGCAATTATGAAGAGAAAGTTGAGGGGCAAAGGAAAAATGTGACGCTTTGGCTTCCAATCTTGGTAGATTGGGAGGTCAATCCACGGAAAAGACGCCGTCACTTGAGATCTAGGAAATACATAAGTAAAAGGAACAGTCGGAGTAAGCTATGGGTATGGCAGAGATCGCTCAGTTCTCACTCTGATAGACCAGCCCATCACAGGTACATACAGTATTATGTATTACAGTACTGATGATGGAGGTGGTGGTGGTGGTGGTGGTGGTACGGTAAAGGTGCGGACCAACCTCACTGTGGAGATGTTGGAGGGAGGAATCTTACAGCCATACACCTTCTGTCGGGTAAGTCCATCAATTAATCCCATCTTGTATTAGATTAGAGTATACACTAAACACACTGCCTCTGTTAAGGCGGCAGTGCCTGTTTTTTTCGGTATGTATTTATTTATTAACTATGTTTTTTAGTTTCATCAATAGACCTCGATCAAACTTTAAAAAAAAATATCCATTAGATCCCCCTTCCAGATTAATTTGTATATTTTTCGGTAGAAAACTGTACCGGACGAAGGCCGGTTCATCCAAAATTATAGGCTCACTCATTCGCCAGGAAACAAATCGACACCTAAAGGGCACGAAAAGTCTTGATATTGATATAGAAATGCGAAGAAATGTTATAAAATCGCCAAACTACTGGGGCGAATGTCATAAAATCTGAAAACTAATGGGGCTAAACACGAGGAAGAAGAGGGCCCAGAAAAATGACCCATCTCCTCTTAACTAATCTTAGTTAACTTTGAATATTGCTAATTATAAGCTACACTTTTCCTGATGTTATTTGTTGTTGTTGTTGTTGTTGTTGTTCTTGTTCTTGTTCTTGTTCCCCAAGCTGCCTGGCCGAACAGCCCCAAGGCCCGAGCAAGGCCAAGGCCATAACCGAGCGCCCCCACAGAACCCTCCCTGCCTACCACAATAAAGCCTGGGTGACCGAAGCCATTCCATGGCGGGGAGCTGGGGAGGGTGAGGAAACGCCCGGGAAACCAAAGCCCCACCCAGGGCCCTGTGCCCCTCAGCAATTATGAAGAGAAAGTTGAGGGGCAAAGGAAAAATGTGACGCTTTGGCTTCCAATCTTGGTAGATTGGGAGGTCAATCCACGGAAGAGACGCCGTCACTTGAGATCTAGAAAAATATAAGTAAAAGGATCAGTCAGAGTAAGCTATGGGTATGGCAGAGATCGCTCAGTTCTCACTCTGATAGACCAGCCCATCACCACATGACTAGAACCCAATCCTCTCAGCAAAAGCTAGGAAAGGCCCTAGAAAGCCGCCTTTGGCGGGGGGATAACTCCCCTATTTCAACCCCTTTCGGGGTTGGGCACCCGCCCTGATGTTATTTGTAATCCTAAATTGTTGTTGACCCCCAGGAGATCCAGTGCCATGAGTTCCATCTGGTGTACTGTGGTGTGGCGGACGTGCTACCCCAGGCTTGCCAACTGCTCCGAGCGGCCACTTTACCTCCCAATGATCAGAACACTATGGTTAGTTTGTCATATATAGAGATTTTAGTTTTACCCTGAGAGAGAGAGAGAGTTCATTTCGGGGATACCCTTTTGCCTTCGAATTGAGCTATGGAAGGATCACATTTTTTGAGGAATTTGTATAAACATTGACAGAGTAAATAAGTTTTTTAATATACTGATACTGGTCTCCCTCACTATCCGATGACCCAATATACAATATATACATTATTATTATAGATTTTTAGGTGATTGTGTTTGTGTTTAGGCTGGTCTGAGAACGCATCCCCATTTACCCCATTGATTGTAGGATTGACTATATGATTTTTCTATTTAACCCTTTGGCGCACGATGACTCGTTCAGAGTCATTAGGTATTTTTTTCCTAGGCGCACGATGACTCGTTAAAGAGTCATTAAACGTATAAATATTCGCCAACAATTAAGTTTTCGTCTGACGCGCGTCATATTTGGCATAGATATAAAGTATTACATCTAGTTCAATGGGTACAGTTGGCAACCCCCTCAGTTTAACCGTTTACTCAGGGCTGGCTGCGAAGGGAGCAGAGTACAGCTCAGTCTGTGTTTCGATACTTTCACGTTTATTCATGTATCTCAGTAACTATTTGGTTTATAGTAATTCTGAAGTTACCAGTGGAATCCTCATTAAATTCCGCTTCCATATATGTATGCAAATTAAAAATGTTGCGGGCAAAATTTTGAGCTAGCGCGAGTTGGAGATAAGGTATTTACTTTTTTGTTTACAATTCTTATTTCGGAGTGCCCCAATGTGGTTGTTTTGTATTTATTCTATGTTTTTATTCGCTTATCTTCAAGGTCAATCAATAACGAAGCCGATGGTACCTCATTAATCCAAATACAAGGATTTTTTGGTGGATAAAAACGTCACAGAAACAAATTATCGCCGGGCACAAAACTGGCTCTGAGTGAGTTGAGATATACTTTGGGAGTGGGAAAAACTTTGATTGGAAACTATAGGTGCGCCAAAGGGTTAAGATCGGGTTTTCAGGAACGTAACCCAATCGTAATTCGAGGGAGACCTGTACATTAACCCTCCAGCCCCGGCTATGTATTATATATATATTCCTCGAAACCCGGGTGTTTTGTCCGAAAAACGTCTAGGCTAGGCTACCGTATATTCGTTAATCAGACTGATTCCCGCGCATCCCCAAGCGTAGCTGTGTTATTTACCTGTAGAATGGCATTAAGTAGAGCTCTCTAAGTCAACTGGTTGAGCTGTGATGATTTCATTGGAGATAACTTTATGGCCAAAACAGCCACTTTGCACTACTTTTCGATACTTAACAACAACATACAGGCACACACGAACAAGCGACGCTCTCCTTCTTGTGGCCGGAGATGCGGGGCGTCGGTCCAGCCGGCTGTTGTTTACATGCGTCGGACCGACGCCTCGCACACAAAGCTCACAGGCTTTCAACCACTGGGCGTTCAAGAGCCCTTCCGGGTACCTGTTATATGCTTTTTTATGGGCGTTCAAGAGCCCTTCCGTGGTGAGAGGGTTAAAGATGATCCCTTTCATAATGTGTGTGATAACCCAGGTTCGAATCCCTGTGGATCACATATATGCTTTCATTAATTTCATTGGAGGTGTTTGGTGTTGTGGTGAAATTAATAAAATATAGATAATGATACTTTTTCTTCAGATTCAGGCCATAGTGCGATCGCGTCAGAGTCGCGAGAAGTTCGACCGAGCGCTGTTGTGTGAGCTGAGCGAGAGAGAGGTGTTGGAGACGAAGGCGTTCCAGGTGACCCCCCTCGTTACCAACCCCGGCACTCTACTCCTCACCACGGCCGCGCTATACTTCCAGCCTCATAATAATGTGGAAAAGGTAAGTTGTACAGTCGGCCTAATAAGTGATGTCTCGTTACCAATTATGTTTTGATCAATAATTGGTATCAGCAATATTTTCACATGATTTCTTCTTTTTGAGTGAGATATACCAACATGTTCCTACACTTACCCACCCTATTCAACATCTGACAGACATGAATACAGCACCAAACTTAATGACAGCCTAGGCATGACTTATTAGAGCCACTGTACACCCACGGACAAAAGTGGTTAATACAAAAATAATTCTGAACTACACTAAACAAACCTTAACCCCTTCTGTACCGACAACGTTTCTTTGTTATATTCTAGCTTTAGATCCTTTTTAAACTGCACAATATCGTCTAAATGTAGCTAGAATATAATAAAAAAGACGTCGCTGGTACAGAAGGGGTTAATGGAAGATTGAAGCCTCCCCAGCTATGGTAACCCCTTATGTCTTTGTTGGCAGCATCCTGTGATACGAGTGGATCTACCGGAAGTAAGACAAGTGATCAAGAGACGCTATCTCCTTAGACAAGTGGTGAGTTGCTTTACTAGATTGCATAAGTATTTACTATGAGCATAGTAGAAATGCTATAAAAAATTGGTTGCTACCTTTCAGAATTATGGATAAATACTATTGAAATTATAATGTAAAACAAACCAAAACTTGGACGAACACAGTAAAAAGACAAAACAACTTATCAAAATTGCTATGTGGAAACAACGCTTAAGCAAAATAATATTTGTTTTAAAATAAAAGAACACAATCCACTACATAGGGTGTACATTACTAAATGAGCAAGTTAATCTGTTTCCCAAGCAAACTAATCGCACATATAACAATGCACTATCGTCACGTTCAAGGAAACTTATTTTTGTGCTGTTGCTTTGGTATGTTTATTAATGCATCTAACCCTCCAGGGCTTGGAGGTGTTCTGCCGGGAGTTGTGTATGGTGAAGCATCTCTTCCTCATTTTCAAGGTAAGCTGACATCATACTTTAATAGATTTTAACTCCTGTCCAGGACACTGCTTCTTTAATGCCAACAATTTTGTTCTCGTTATGTAGATGCTTGTGTTCTGGGTGTGGTGTCCCGGGAGAACCATATGCTTTTATTAGTTTATTCGAGTACATTGGGGTTTGTAATTGATGATTAATGTTAAGAATGGGGTGTTACTTATTCTTAATATTTTCATGGCGTGATTGCCTTCAGTACTAGTCTCGTGAATAGTGCTATGTGAGGTCCTTTTCAAACTGTAGATATTGTCATCAAATAGATCCATACCAGTGTCTTCTCAACCCATGCTTTTAGGTTAGGTTAGTTTAGGACTTTAAAGTTGGTGCTGGTTTAGAAAGACTTAGTTCAGTGGGCACTACATACTAAGTATACATACTTACATTACCGTATATGACTGAGTGCTCCACATGAAGTGCAGTTCCGTTCTCACGTCCTAATGACAGCTCTCCGGGTAGCCCTGTTCAGAGCTGCCTCACTTGTCAGGTATTTAAATTCAAGATCAGACCAAGGTCTGATCCCACGTCTTTCTTGGTGCAGCTCCCTCCATGTTCACGGATTTGCATCTTTTCATCTAACTTAGTTCATCCATCTTCTCCACGTGTCCAAACCATCCAAGCCTGCTTGTAGCCTTGTACGCATTTCATCACTGATACTCTTGATACCTAACCTTCTCCTCGCTTCACTAGATATCCTATCCTACAATTTGGCATCATACATCCATCTCACCATTCTCATCTCGTTATGTTCCATTCTGTTGATATCATCCACTTGCGCTTCTAACACATACAATTTTCCGGCTTTGCTGTGCTTACTCCTATGGTGTATTCGTCAGGAGTGCAGCGAGTGTGAACGTGTGTATAAACTACTAATGTCGCAAGAGTTGGTGAGCACCGTGGAGCTACGCCAAGACAACGCTACCTACCAGTGGCAAGCCCGAGCCATCTCTAACTATGACTACTTATGCTACCTCAACAGGTTAGTTAACATTACTCCACTAAGTTTGTATTTACTAAAGGTAGCACCAACGAACTTGACAAAAATCTTTATCCTTGACCTCTTTGCAACTCAAAACTTCAAAAGGGCCTAGAGCAATCTGGCTGTAAATATCCACATCTATTTCCTGGTGGACTCTTTCCAAATGATAGAAACGTCAGCCTGATTGCTTTCATTCATTTTGAGTTATAAGAAGTTAAGGGATTAAGATTATTGTTGAGTTTGCTGGCACTACCTATAGTAGAGATTATTTATGATTCACTAACTTAATGCTTAACAAATTCTTTATTCTTGACATTGACAATCTAGGTAATTTATTCATTAACTAGATTAGTATTCACAAGAATGTTAACCCTTTATTGGCTGCGCGCAACTTATGTCGTGTGAAAGAAATTTGGACTAAGTGGCGGTTCACAACTTATGTCGTGTGCCATTTTCAGCACGTAATGTTGCTGAGAGAGAGATAAGTGGTGGCAGGAGAGTAGCAAGCGTATGACTGCTCCAGACCACCGCGGCGGACCTACTGACATGAATCCCACCCTCACGCACTCGCTACACAGGGAATTATGTAGGGAAACTACCTAATTACAGTACATGGTTTTTGCACTCGTGTTGCGCGATCGTTGGAAGAAAACTAGCGGTCGTACAAGGATGGTTGGGGTGTCATTCGAAAGCTCTGTTTATGCCCTTTCAGGGATAGATACTTGTTTTACGCTCTGGGTCTTATTTAGGCATGAAAATTATCACATAAACAACCCTATTTAGGGTAAAAACACCCCGCTGGGCGGTACATATAAATTACCGCCTAGGCCGCTCGTTAGGTGTTAATAGTGTTCATTGTTCGTAACCCATTAGCCCGAAAGATATCAAAAGATGTGCTAAATTTTTCCTTTTTTTGCTCTGAGTGGCATCTGAAGAGGGAGTGACTCACCCACACAGTTTTAGTGTGGTTCTGTTTACAGTTAAGGAAGGTTGTCCCTGATGCTCTCTCGTTACATTGTTACCCTCACCAGGCATACTCTATGCTTCTTTGATAATTTTCAACTCCCTAGAAAATATAAAAGTTGTACAGGTCTCCCTCGATTTACGATTGGGTTACGCTCTTGAAAACCCGATCATAAATAGAAATATCATATAGCGAACCCTAAAATTAATGGTGGTAAATGAGGATACGTTCTCGGACCAGCCAAAACACAAACACAAACGCCTAAAAACCTATAATAATATCGTAAATCAGGGCATCGATAGTGAGGGAGACCTGTACCTATAAACTGAAAGTTGTATACTGTAATCAACTCATCACCATGTGGTAGGATGGAGAAAGCTATAGATGACTTTTGTGTTTTATATGTGCAACATAGACACTAAGCTTGGCCATGGCCTTTCTCAGGGACTCGGGGCTGTTCGGCCAGGCAGCTTAGGGAACAACAACAACTCATCACCATGGTAGGATGGAGAAAGCTATAGATGACTTTTGTGTTTTATATGTACAACATAGACACTAAGCTTCTTATAATTAATTACAGTACTGTATAGTTTTTGCATATGTTAAGAAAATCTATATTGCCTGCAAATTCCTTTTCTAATACTGGCTCGCTGGTGTAGTGACTAGCGTCTTGGACTTCCACCCAGAAGGGCCCAGGATCGCGCCCACGCTCGGCACATTAAAGTTTTTTTACAAGCACTGAGTCATTACCGTCCCTCATGAGCAAGGGGATGGGGTAGTAGTACAGGACCCCAAAGGAAATACGCCTAATCGGCCTTATTGGGCTATCCTTAGCTGTCTTAGCATGCGCTAGCTTTTAAGAACTATTATTATTATTATTATACAGTATATTGGTTAATCAAGAGATAGTTCTAACTACAGAATACAGTACCCACCTTCTGTGAACAGCCAGGCGGACCGCAGCGAGAATGACCTGACCCAGTACCCCGTGTTCCCGTGGGTGTTAGCAGACTATGTGAGTGAGAAGCTAGACCTACAGGACCCCAGCATATACCGAGACCTTACCAAACCTGTCGGGGCGCTCAACCAGGAGAGACTGGATAGACTTAAGGTGAGTAATTTGATAGGGTTAGTTTCTATATACTGTACTTTATCTGTATACTCTGGCACATACCCCATTTTTAATATTAACCCTTTCAAGCTCCAATACGCGTTTCTGTTCTGTTTCTGGCTATTAGACGATTTTATTCAGATTAGTAACAGTATATGGAAGTCAAAGCGTTGATCGAGATAGTATTTGCCCTTTTAAGACCCACAGATACTTCCTAAGCTACATAAAATCGTCTAATGATAGCCAAAATAAACTGCTAAAACGCGTCAGAGCTTCAAAGGGTTAAGAACGGGGTGTTCCTTAAATGCTTATGATGAGAATTGCTTTGTATTTTACCTCCTATATATTTTCAGGAGCGGTGCCATGACATGCCCGAGCCTCGGTTTCTGTACGGCTCCCATTACTCCACTCCGGGGTTCGTGCTGTTCTACTTAATGCGACTGTACCCACAGTATATGCTCTGTTTACAAAATGGCCGCTTTGACCATCCGGACCGCATGTTTAACAAGTACGTATCTGAATTGCGTAACATAGAGAATTTATCTATCTATATACTCAGGCCCAATCTCCACCTTTTTTTTTTGTGTGGGGGGGGGGGGGGGGGGGACGACGACGACGACGACGACTCAGGACAGAGCCCGAATAGGGACAACACAACAGAAAACAATTTATAATATACATAACATCACAATGAGGAACGGAACTTATGTGGGCAACTGTGCGTTTCCTATGACAATTACAGTTCTCCCTCGATATACAATTCACCACTTGTGAGTTTCATTCTATAAGGAAGTTGGAGTTGTAGACATCGATATTTAGCAGAATTACCAGCTAAAATACGGTTATAATACATTTACAAATACATATAAGGAGGTCTTGAAAGGTGTGGATGAGGACGAATATGGATGGGAAGGGCAGGTGGAGGAGATCAGTAGGATAGGTAGATATAAAAGGGGAGAGATGAGACCTATAAGGGTACAGTTTAAAACTAGGGTAGTGGCGGAGACTGTGACAAATTTTAGTTGGAGGCTAAATACAAATGATAAACTGAAACACATAAGACTAAAGAAGGATTTGAGTATAGAACAAAGGAAAAAAATTAAGGAATTACAAGAAAAGGCTGATGAAAATAATGGAAAGTTGGATGAGGAGGAAAAGAGAAATTTTTACTGGAGAGTGAGGGACGGAAAAGTGAGGAAGTGGTTTATAAGAGTAGAAGGGAGGGGGAGATCAGGGAGGGGAGAGAATGTGATGAGAGTTGTGACGGAGGAGGAGAACGGGGTGGAGGTGTCACAGGGAGAGACAGGAGACAAAGAGGCAGACCCAGTAGTGCTAACAGGGGAGTAGGGTACGCACTGGAGGAGCGGGATGGTGTAATTGCTGGAGGAATGGTAGATGGATTAAGGATTATGTTTAGTAATGTGGATGTGTTTACTCAGGACAAGAAAAGAGAACTGATATGTAGGTTGCAGGATGAAGAGGAAAAACCTGATATCATAGCCCTACAGGAAGTAAGACCAAAAAATGTTAGAATTGAGAGGGAACTGGTGGAATATAGTTTGGAGGGTTTTGAGTTATATGAGAGAAATGCTATTAGAGCAGAGGTTGGAAGAGGACTGTTTATTTATGTAAGAAAAGAGCTCAAGGTTAATGAGGTGGATATGAGACAGCAGTATTGTGAGTATTTGTGTATTGAAGTAAAATGTGTAAGAGGATCAATTCTAATTTCCTCTATATATAGAAGCCCAAATAATAGCAGGGGAGAGGATGATAACCTACTGAAAGCAATGGAGGAGATAGATAATAGAGAGAACAAATATAAAATTTTGATTGGAGATTTCAATTTGCCAAGGATCAACTGGGCAAATTGTACTACTCCAGCGGGACAGGGTAGCATGGAAAATAAGTTTATAGAGAAAGTGAGAGATTGTTTTTTAACGCAACATATTGTAGAGATGACAAGATATAGAGATGGGACGCAGGGGAGTGTACTTGATTTGATTTTTAGCAATGAAGAGGATATAGTGGAACATGTTAATGTGGATAGCCCTATAGGTCGTAGTGACCATGCCTGTATAAGCTTTAGTTGTAACATTAAATCGGAGAGGGATAATAAAAGCAATAGAAAAATATACATGTATGATAGAGCAGATTATGAGCTGCTGAGACGGTGTTTGGACATTGACTGGGGGGAATATTTGAACGGTGAAGACGCTGAAGGAATGTGGAGGAAAATTAGAGTCAAACTGGAGAATGCTGTATCCAAAAGTGTACCAGTAAGGGAATATAAGGATAAAACAAAATTGAGGAAAAGAACTAACCCAGAATTGCCAATGAAAAGAAAGCTTTGGATATTGATTAGAAGAAAGAAACGATTGTGGGAAAGATTAAAATTGATAAAAAAGAACAGGGGGTCTAGTATAGAGGCTAAGGAAGTGGATCTGGAACGTAGACAAATAAACAATAAAATAAGGTGGGAAACAAGGAGGGGGGTGAAGGAGAGGGAGAGAGAGAGATAGCTAGAAATGTGAAGGATAATCCAAAAATATTCTGGAAGTACATTCAGGAAAAATTAACAAGAAGAGTAGGGATCCCAGAGCTGGTGGGGGGGTTGAATGATGGGAGTAGAGCGGAGACTGATAAGGAGAAAGCAGAGGTGCTGGGGAAATACTTTGGGGGTACTAACAGTGGAGTCGGAGGATGCAGTGCCTACTATTCCCATCAAACAGGCACCGGCACTAGAACTAGTAGAGTTTTCCCATGCTAGAATAAGAAGGGTTATAGAAAAAATGAACAGAAGTAAGTCACCGGGACCGGATGGGATACACCCAAGAATCATAAAGGAAGGAGGGGAGATGTTAGTAGAGCCATTGAAAATGTTATTTGAGGTATCGTTTAATACAGGACAAATCCCGATGGACTGGAGAGAGGCGAACATAACAGCTATATTTAAGAAGGGAAAGAGAAATGACCCAGGGAATTATAGACCAGTCAGTTTGACAAGTGTTGTGTGTAAACTAATGGAAACGGTAATTAGAGAAGGAATAATGGATCATATGAAGTCAAACCAACTTTTCAGTGGGAGACAGTTCGGATTCTTGCCGGGGAGGTCGACGGTACTACAGCTAATTAAGGTGGTAGATGATTGGATGCAAATTCTAGAAGATGGTGATGTAATAGACGTGGTATATTGCGATTTTATGAAGGCCTTCGATAAGGTCCCACATATAAGGTTAATAGAGAAAGTTAGAAGCTATGATATAGGGGAGAAATGTGTGAAATGGATAGAAGCCTTCCTGAAAGATCGGAGACAGAGGGTATTGGTGAATGGAATAGGCTCGGGGTGGAGGGAAATTACAAGTGGGGTACCTCAGGGATCTGTGTTGGGACCACTGCTGTTCGTTATATTTATCAACGACTTGCCTGAAGTTATAATTAATGGAAGTGAGGTATACCTGTATGCGGATGACACTAAACTGTATAGAAGAGTGAGGAGTAAGGAAGATATGGGTTTGCTTCAAGGAGATGTGGAGGGCATGAAGGGATGGTCTGAGCATTGGTTAATGCCTTTTCATCCAAAAAAATGCAAGTACATGCGGATTGGGACCAGCAAGATAGACAAGGTAGGATACAGTATGTATGAAGCGATGGAGGAAGTGAGTGCAGAAAAGGATATAGGAGTAGTGATAGATAATAAGTTAAATTTCTCAGAACATTTAGCGGAAAAGATAAACAAAGCCAATAGAATTGTAGGGCTGATAAGGAGGACATTTGTGTCACTTGACGAAGAAATCTTCAGGAATCTATATACAGCGCTGGTTAGGCCACACCTGGAATATGCAAACCAGGTGTGGGCTCCATATATGGTAAAGGATATAGAAGCAGTGGAGAAAGTGCAGAGAAGAGCTAGCAAGCTGGTACCAACGTTGAAGAACGCGGGCTATGAGCAGAGGTTGAGGACACTGGGACTTCCGACACTGGCATATAGGAGAAAGAGAGGGGATATGATAGAGACTTTTAAGATAGTGTCAGGAAAGTACGATGAGGATGTGTGTGAAGGTATCTTCTTGATGCGGGAGGGAACAAGAACGAGAGGACACTCTAAGAAAATTTACAAAGAAAGAAATAGGCTTGAGAAGGCGAAGAACTCATTTTGTGATAGAGTGGTAAATGAGTGGAACGCACTGCCCCAGTATGTAGTCGATTCCGAATCAATAAGGGAGTTTGAAAGTAATTTTGATAAAGCATGGGGAAGACAAGATTTGAAGTTTGATTATAAAACAAAAATACAGAATAGTAAAAATGTTGCGTCTGCTACCGCCGCCGCCAACACCGTGAACGACCGCAGCAGTGCAAGTACTGGTACTGAGCTGGATACACAGGCATAGTTTACACTATTATTGCAGTGTAAGTGTCTGATGGAACTGTAATTGTCATAGGAAACGTACAGTTGCCCACAGTTCCGTTCCTCATTGTGTTGTTTTCTGTTGTGTTGTCCCTATTAGGGCTCTGTCTTGAGTCGTCCCCCTCCCCCCCCCCCCCCCCACAAAAAAAAATGAAAAGTGGGGATTGGGCCTAAGTATAACTATATACTATATACACTATTATTGTAGGGCGGGTGCCCAACCCCGAAAGGGGTTGAAATAGGGAAGCTATCCTCCCGCCAAAGGCGGCTTTCTAGGGCCTTTCCTAGCTGATGCTGAGAGGATTGGGTTCTAGTCATGTGGTGTTGGGCTGGTCTATCAGAGTGAGAACTGAGCGATCTCTGCCATACCCATAGCTTACTCTGACTGTTCCTTTTACTTATATATTTTCTAGATCTCAAGTGACGGCGTCTCTTCCGTGGATTGACCTCCGAATCTACCAAGATTGGAAGCCAAAGCGTCACATGTTTTCCTTTGCCCCTCCGCTTTCTCTTCATAATTGCTGAGGGGCACAGGGCCCTGGGTGGGGCTTTGGTTTCCCGGGCGTTTGCGTCGCCCTCCTCAGCTCCCCGCCATGGATTGGCTTCGGTCACCCAGGCTTTATTGTGGTCGGCAGGGAGGGTTCTGTGGGGGCGCTCAGTTATGGCCTTGGCCTTGCTCGGGGCCTTGGGGCTGTTCGGCCAGGCAGCTTGGGGAACAGCAACAACAACAACAAACTATTATTGCATTTCCGGTTAATAGCATTGTTTCCGGTTCCAACTTCCTTATAGCCTGAAACTCGCAAGTGGTCAATTGGGTTACGTTGCTGAAAACCCGATATTAAATAGAAAAATCGTATAGCAAATCCTCAAATTAATGGGGTAATTGGGGGCATGTTCTGGGACCAGCCAAACCCCAAACACCTAAATGGGGGTATGTTCTGGGACCAGCCAAACCCCAAACACCTAAATGGGGGTATGTTCTGGGACCAGTCAAACCCCAAACACCTAAATGGGGGTATGTTCTGGGACCAGCCAAACCCCAAACACCTAAATGGGGGTATGTTCTGGGACCAGCCAAACCCCAAACACCTAAAAACCTATAATAATATCGTAAATCAGAGCATTGGATAGTGACGGAGACCTGTAATATAGACCCATATCTTACAAAGAGAACTGACCACTTGCGAGTTTCGTTCTATAAGGAAGTTGGAGCTGTGGACAATGACATTTAACAGAATTTACAGCTAAAATACGGTTGTACACTTGTACTACATTTATAAATGCATAAAACCCAATTCAACATACTGTACCATTTATCTATAAAAACCGTACATTATTATTGCATTTCTGTTTAATACCGATGTTCACGGTTCCAACTTCCTTATACTGTAGCCTGAAACTCGCAAGTGGTCCATTAATTAGGATGCGTGACATTGACATCAGTCATTAGCAAGTCACTTTGTAACTAAGTTCAGAAATATTTTAGCTTTCAGTATGATACCTTTCTTTATTTTTTACCGGCTATCATTGGATAATTTTATTCAGTTTAGGAAGGACCTGTGAAAGTCTGTATTAATTTGATTGCTAGAATCTTTCCTTAGCTGAGAAAAATCATGTGTTAGCCAGAATATAATGGAACTGACCCCATGTTATTGTTGTTGTTGTTCCCCAAGCTGCCTGGCCGAACAGCCCCAAGTCCCCGAGCAAGGCCAAGGCCATAACTGAGCGCCCCCACAGAACCCTCCCTGCCGACCACAATAAAGCCCATGTTATTTACACATAGCGATTTGGATAAGTTCTTTTGTCTTTATACTGTGTCGTCCCGGTTTTGGTTTGTATATTTTGCAAGTTTCACATTATATTTGAAAGTGGCTGAAGATTGAATGTCTCTTTGATAGTTTATACGAGACTTGGTGCAACGTGACCACCAGCTCATCGGATTTTAAGGAGTTGATCCCCGAGTTCTACAACCTAGAGGGGTCGCCGCACTTCCTCACCAACAGCCTGGGCATCAACTTTGGTACGCGGCAGAACGGCAAGCCAGTCGGGGATCTGGAACTACCTCCGTGGGCCTCAGGTATGTTCAGTTAACCCGTTCAGTACCGGTGCCGTCCTTTTAACTATTTTCTGGCTACCATTGAACAATTGTATTCAGTTTAAATAGTACCTCTAGCAATTTCCAGGCTTTGAACTACTGTATCTTACTTTAGCGGCTCGCTTGGTGTAGTGACTAGCGTCTCGGACTTCCACCCAGAAGGCCCGGGTTCGCGCCCACGCTCGGCGCATTAAAGATTTTTCACAAGCACTGAGTCGTTACCATCCCTCATGAGCAAAGGGATGGGGTAGTAGTACAGGACCCCAATGGAAATACGCCTAATCGGCCTTATTGAGCTATCCTTAGCTAGCTTAGCATGCGCTAGCTTTAAGAACTATTATTATTATTATTATTATTATTATTATTATTATTATCCATTTTTACTACCATGGATCCTTCTTAAACAGCACAAAATCGTCTAAATATAGCTAGAATACAATTGAACAGACGTCGCCGGTACAGAAAGAGTCAACTCCTTGGGTACCAGCGACGTGTGTTGTATTGTATTCTAGCTATATTTATTATTGACTTGTATTATTATTATTGTTATAAATTATTATTACTATTATCATTATTGTTTTAACAGATTAATGTACACCCTATGTGGTGGATTCTGTTCTTTTATTTATAATAATATTTTGCTAAAGCGTTGTTTCCACATAGCGATTTTGATAAGTTATTTTTTTCTTTTTGCTGTGTTCCTCTAAGTTTTGGTTTGTATATTTTGCAAGTTTTACATTATAAAATAAAAATAAAGTATTATTATTATTATTATTATTATTATTATTATTATATCATCACAGATCCCAGCAGTGTAATAAGAGTAATGCGTGAAGCCCTGGAATCGGAGCATGTATCAGCCAACCTTCACCACTGGATTGACCTCATCTTCGGCTACAGACAGAGAGGTGAAGAAGCGGAGAAGGCCGACAATTGTGAGTAACAATATTTATTTTGTTTTAAGGTGAGTCAAACAGTGTCACAAGCATTTTGTTTTTTTCTCAGGACACTTGTGAGATTCTGAATCCTGTCAACAAACATGTGATGCTTTTTGAGCCATTACCGGTATGCAAGAAAGGTGTAGGAAGTTGTTGTTGTTGTTGTTGTTGTTGTTGTTGTTCCCTAAGCTGCCTGGCCGAACAGCCCCGCGTCCCTGAGAAAGGCCATGGCCACGATCGGGCTTTCCCACAGAGCTCTCATTGAGTGTAGATTGTGTTGTTGGCGTAAGTGGTTGTGTGAAATGCAGTCTTCTATGATGTGTTTAATGGTATGGGGTGCTGTGTTACATCCCGGGCAGGTGTCGACAACGGAGTCATCCAGTCTCTTCTGATAGCTCAGGAGAGCTGGATGGTGTCCGCATCTCAGGCTGGCCAGGTGGACTCTGTCCTCGCGAGGAAGGGAGGATTCGGAAGGATGGATTTCGGGAGGTCGTGCATGCAGCTGCGTGTTGTCTGTGGAGTGAGTGGATGGATCGGTGAGAGATATGAGTATGGATGTGCTTTTGGAAGTTGGTTCGGGGTGGGCAGGGAGGGAGAGAGGACAATAATTGTGTGTGATACTGTGTGCTGGGTGTTGTTTTGATATTTCTTGGTGTCTGTGGGTGTGTTGCCATGTAGTTTAGTGGGTGGTCTTGGTTCGTGGAGGCTGCTGCCAGGAATTGAGTGCCTCTCATGTCCATATGGTCTTTGACTTTGAGGATTTTGGTTTCTTGATGTAGGTGATCTGTGGGTGAAGTAGCTGTGCAGCCTGTAATGATCTTCAGGGCTTTGTTTTTGAATAGTCTGTAAGGTCTTATGATGTGTTTCAGCTAGGTTAGAAGCCCAAGCTGGGCTTGCGTATTCCATCACTGATTTATGTATTGTTTATATACTGTGGTGGTAGTTTCTTGTTGTGTCCAAATTTGTGTGAGCAAGTGACCTGAGGGCGTTAAGTCTGGTGTCAGTTCTTTAATGTTGTGGGTGCTGTTGAATGTCATATGAGTATATATGTTACTCCTAGGATTTTGGGTGTGTGTGTATGTGTTAGGGGTGTGTTGTTTATGGTGAGTTGAGGGATGTATTTGTTTTCTCCTGTCCAACTTGTGAGCAGGGTTGCGGTGGATTTGGCTGGGGCTAGATTAAGTCTGTTTGTAGTGCACTAGCCATGTGTTGAGATAGGGTTGAAGGAGATCTGCTCTTTTGGGTCATGGTGTGTGCATGTGTGTCCAAGCTGCCTGGTCGAACAGCCCCAAGGCCATAACCAAGCGCCCCCACAGAACCCGGCAAGAATGTAGTTACCGGGTGTACCGCCCGTCTTGTTTACACTACGCGGACGCTCACCATCATGTTTCCGTCTATTTTGACTGCCTTTGGATACAAAAATACATTACCCTAACCAAACAACCTAACCTAACCTAACCTAGTATTATAGATTTATAAGTATTTATTTTATTATAAGTATTTATAGATGATTTATGTTGTATGTCGGTAGTGGTACACCCGGTAACTACATTCTTCCCCAGAACCCTCCCTGCCGACCACAATAAAGCCTGGGTGACCGAAGCCACTCCATGGCGGGGAGCTGAGGAGGGTGCGGAAACACCCGGGAAACCAAAGCCCCACCCAGGGCCCTGTGCCCCTCAGCAATTATGAAGAGAAAGTTGAGGGGCAAAGGAAATATGTGACGCTTTGGCTTCCAATCTTGGTAGATTGGGAGGTCCATCCACGGTAGAGATGCCGTCACATGAGATCTAGAAAATATATAAGTACTGTAAAAGGAACACTTAGAGTAAGCTATGGGTATGGCAGAGATCGCTCAACTCTCACTCTGATAGACCAGCCCATCACCAGGTGTAGGATTCTATCCTGTTTGGAGTTTGGTACAGTTACTTATTGTATTTCCTAGGCTAAGGTTTTTGAGTTATGTAAGTAAACCTATGAAGCTTTTGAGCCATTGCTGTCGTGTTTGTGTTTGATATAGCTTTGAACAACTGTAGTGTGGAAGGGATGCTGTGGTCAACTGTACATAAATATTGAGTGTTGTGGATAACTTGGCCTGTATTACCATTATATGCCATGGGAACTCCCAAACCATACCCCGTTAACATCATGACATCACCACATCCCAGCTATTCTAATCCCAGACAGCAAATTTATCTTGAAAGGGGGCCTAAGGGGTGTTTCTTTAAGCTTGATGGAGGTCTAGCGAGGAAACTAAATAATAAATTAATAAATTAAAATGTAAAACTTGCAAACTATCTATCTATCTATCTATATGCTCAGGCCCAATCCCCATTTTGGGGGTAGCCGACTCAAGACAGAGCAAGAACAGGAAAAACAACATAAAACTAAAAATAAACACAGATAAAAAACACAAACTCTCACACATCCAGGTCACCCAGGAGAAGACCCAGAGACCAGGGTTACCAAGGTCGCTCCAGCACTCCCCCGGCCTCTGACCACCCGGAGAAGTTCCGATCTCGGCAGGCAGACATGCAGCGGAGCCAAAGCCACAAGCCCTCCCACCACACTTCCAGGCACACCCTTCATATTAATCGTCTCCCCGGGCCAGGCGCCTGATGGACTATTATCTAGTCCAACTTGCGCCCGACCCCTTACTCCAAAACTTGCAAACTAAACAAACCAAAATTGGGACAAGGACAATATAAAGTCAAATTAAATTATCAAAATCGCTATGTGGAAACAACGCTTACTAAAATGAAAATTATTAAATAAAAGAACACAATCCACCACATAGGGTGTACCACGGTATAGTAACATAGAAGGTAGACGCACCGAATTCTTGAACTCATATACATAAAGGCTTCTAAAAAGCACTAAACAGACTTCTATTAATTATTTTTATTTTGTGACTTCACGCTCAACCATGGTACCGTCATAATATAAGATATAGTTGTCTGAATAACGTTGATTATTCTATAAGCGAATATTTAGTGAAATATTCGTATACCATCGTTTGTTGACATAGGCTCCGCTATAGTGTTCTCTCTGGCCGTCAGAGGGCACCACCGTCCGTTCTTCTCCCCCCCCCCCCATTTCGCTTCGTAGAAATCTATGTTCCCTCTAGCTGGCCATATATTTATACAAATCATCTCTCCACATCCCCTAGGCCTTCATACACCCTCACACGCCATCACTGGGTGAAAGTTGATGAGTGTCAGAGGCAAACTACGTGAATTTAAAGGAAGTTAATCAAGGGATAAACGAGAATCCGTTTAGGCCTAGCTTTTCTCCCGACCGACGAATCGAATATCACCAACACCTTCGAAATATCTCTTCATATAAACTACACATATATCAAATAACAATGCTAACATGTAGCTTGGGTCCTACTACAATAACATTATCGATATCAATCGACATTACTCTACATATTAGGTAATTAGGTCAACAAAAATATCATCGCATTTCCGCGGTAAAATTTGAAGCGACGTCGGCTATATACTACCTCATAGCCGTATATATATTCTTCAAATGCAAACAATAACAACTTTAGCAAATAGACTAGGGTCCTGTCACACTATATATATGTACTGTATATGTTTATCCATGTCACTACATTTTCGGTGGAAAACGCAATATACTGATCCTGTTAGAACACCATATTTAGCTTGGGAAACGGTACAAGAGTCATTCAGTGACGTCACGGAGGCCTGTCGTGGTTCCAATACTACCGCCATGCGTCTACCTCCTTATGTTACTATACCGTGGGGTGTACTGTACATTACTACATGAGCAAGTTAATCTGTTTCCCAAGCAAACTAATCGCACATATAACAACGCACTATCGTCACGTTAAAGGAATTAGTCAAGTTTGGGAAGTCCGGGACGTTCTGGTAAATTTTACTAAACTCTGCATGAATAAAGAAACTACATGTTAAATGTCAAAATATTATTTAAAATCAAATTTGCAACATGACAAGACATTAACAATAGTACAAAATACAAATATTGATAAGATATCTATACTATTACAAAATAATATATAAAATACAGTACAGCACTCACTAACGATAGTGCTATCGGGTAGGTACCTGTAAGCATAGCATGCCTCAAGTGACCCCTATCAATAACTACCCTACAAATAACCTACATTTATCGCACAAATAAACTAAGGAAATCGCAAAAGCAAGCAATTGATACTATCGACAATGAATACATATAATATAAAGACAAATAATTGCAAAATATGAAGTAACAACAGATTTAAACAAAGAGTACTCTTTTAACAAGAACAATCAATTTAAAAAATCATCAATATTAATAGAAAAAAGAAAAAGATAAACAATAAATACAGACAAAAAACAATAAATACAGACAAAAAGTAAGCAGAGGTTATACAAGAAACTTCAAGTTAAAAATGCTTGATTAAAATTATTGATGTCAAATTTTAGAATACAGTCACAATAATTGACCCTAAAAAGATTTAATTTATGGAACAATTTACTTGCCTCAAAACCTCTGTCTACTAAGAGTCTGTATAGTAACCTAGCTCTAGCCCAAAAGTCATCTACTTTAGTGCAGATTTTACAAAATCTTATTAACTGGGAATAAAAACAATTATAAGTTATTTTACTATCAATATTACTACTAGGGAAAGGAAAGTTTATTACGTTAAAATTAAAATCATCAACTTAGTGATATACTTTAACCCTCTATTGGCGGCCCACAACATAAGTCGAGTTAAATAAATTTGGACTATGTGGCGGCTCACAACATAAGTCGTGTGGCAATTTCAGCACGTAATGTTGCTGAGAGAGAGAGACAAGTGGTGGCAGGAGAGTAGCGAGCGTATGACTGCTCCAGACCACCGCGGCGGGCCTACTGACACGAATCCCACCCTCCTCCACCCTCTCACACTCGCTACATACTGAAATGTATGGGGAAAGTACCGAATTACATGGTTTTTGCACTCGTGTTGCGCGGTTGTTGCACGAAAACTAGCGGTCATACAAGGATCGTTGTGGTGTCATTGGAAAGCTCTGTTTATGCCCTTTCAGGGATAGATGCTTGTTTTACGCTCTGGGTCTTATTTAGGCATGAAAATGATCACGTAAACAGCCCTATTTTGGCTAAAAACACCCCGCTGGGCGGTACATATAAATAGACCGCCTAGCCCGCCAATAAGGTGTTAAGTATGCACTGTTCATTAATCCGGCAAGCGCGATAGGCCTCACGGAAGGCTTCCTATAGGGAACGCGATAGGCCTCACGGAAGCAAGACCATAAAAAAAGCCTTCCAAAAAAAAAAGGGCCTATCAAAACAAAGGAATTTGTCTCTAGGTGAGATAATTCCCCTCCAGTACTCATCCAAGTAAATCTCACCCACCCCCCTCCCCTCCTTCCCCACCTTATTCCCCCCTCCCTCCCCTCCTCAATTATCACCTATTTTTTCTCTTATTATCATCATTTATCGGTTATTTTTCTCTCCGCAATAATGTAGCACAAGTGGGTTGCAGAAAAGATCGTTATGTAACCCAGACACCGGCCCACACCGCCCCGCTCGTCTCAGTTACCTCACAGACAGCGAGGAGAGGAGGGTGCCTGTGGCTCTCTCTCGCCTGAGATTATGACCGGTGGCCAATATCTTCGTTTTTCACCACCAAATGCTTTTTCCACTTATTTTAGCACTCTGAAGGTTTCATATACATCATAGTAAATAAAAGCATACCGAAAACAAATAATGCTCTATATTGTAAATATAACGAATTCTGTCAGAATCCAAGGCTAGAAATGCACAAATAACTACCCTAGCCCCTAGGTCTATATCGCGCTTGTCAGGTTAACAATCTCTATATTTATATCAAGAAAATGTTCAACTATATAATTTACGTTACATTGTGTGAGGGGAATAGAATTAGGGTAAATAAGTTTAGCAACTTGATTAAAATTTAACAAATTGCAAATGAGAATATCATCAATATATCTACTATTATTACTTAACAATTTAGCAAGTGCTAATTTTTCTGGGATTTTATTTTTCTTGCTACTGTCAACTAAGTCTTTTATATATTTAAATTATAAAGCAAGCAAGAATAAGTCTGCAATTAAAGGGCTAGCATTTCCACCCATAGGAATTCCTAATATTTGTTTGAAAATGTAAGGCCCGAATCTAAAATAAGTATTGAAAAGGAGGAATTCAAGGGTATCTTTAAGTTTAGTTCTATCAAAATATACAAAACTATGCATTATTAAAATATGTAAATAATAATAATAATAATAATAAGCATGTTACTTATTTCTCATAAGCGCCAATTTTTCCGAAGAATTCACTAGCGCTCGGAAAGAGAAAGTAAAAAGAACAAAATCAATGCATCAAAAGAAGGCTTATATACAACACACATTTAACAATCACTAGCAGTGGCAAAATAGCCTAAACTCTATAGCCATCTGTCATGACACCTCTCTCAAGATCATAGCTTCTCTCAAAGAGAAAAGTCTTAAGTTGTCTCTTGAAGCATTCAACAGAACTCAGTTGTCTCATGGACAGCGGCAACCTGTTATACAACCTCGGAGCCATGTAGGAGAATGACCTCTCAAAGAAAGAAGACTGCTGGAAAGCCCTTTGTTCATCAAGACGAAAAGGGTCATTGTCATGACGCACAACTACACCATGGTGTGCCGGTGGGCGCCTGAGCAGCTCCGCAAGGTACCTAGGCTCACCAAATTTGAGAACCTTAAAAGTCACCAAACACAACTTAAATTCTATTCTTGCTCTTACTGGCAGCCAGTGCAGTTCTATGTGAAGAGATGTAGTAGGAGTTCTAGGTGGAACACCAAAAATTAGTCTTGCAGCCCTGTTAAGAACAGACTGAACTTTCTTCAAAATATAATTTGGAAGACCCACCAACAGGGCAACATTTATGAAATAATTACCATTCCCAACGAACCTGTCAAAGTGCAAATCTATAATAATAAATAAATACACAGACCAAAAAACAAGCACTACCCCCTTAACGTCACGACATCACCACATCCCAGCTATACTAATCCCTCTCACTGTGTTATACTGTCTTTATTTTGTCTGTATATTGTGTTCGTCCCAGTTTTGGTATGTTTATTTTGCAAGTTTTACATTATAATTACAGTATTCTACCACCTGTGCTACGAGGGTGCTGTGGACCTGAGCCAGATAACGGACCTGAACGAGCGTCTGGCGTTGGAGGTGCAGATCACGGAGTTCGGTCAGGTCCCCAAACAGCTGTTCTCTCGACCCCACCAACCCCGCACCCGCAGCCTTGGTCTCTATCATGCCTCTCGAATTACGTCTCTGCCACCCCAGGAGGATTCAGACGATTTGGAAGGTTAGTTAGTTAGTTATGTAGAGCAGATTAACCAGACCACTGAGCTCCATACGGAACTCTCATAGGTCTGGCCCGAAGGATTGGATCAGATTACTGAAAGGAGCTTAAGGCGTAGATATTTAAATATTAAACTTTAAAACTAACTCAAAATTTACTGTTGAAATCAATATAACGAACTCATCAAAATTAAAAACTATCGAAACGACAACACACTAACAAAATAATCTATATCTATATCTTTTTCCACATATTTACTTTGTTCTTGCCACATATTGCTCAGCTGTTTTAATCATGAAGTCTCTTGTACTATTGGGAGCAAAAGTCCTATCGCCTCCCCTGCCTAACAGCTCTAATCCCTTCATTCCCCCATCACCCTATGCACTCACAAACACACACCTCAAAGTGAGCCATCTGGTGGTAAAAATATGCACATTTTGTACACCTAACATTGTTGAATCTATGAAATATAATGTAAAACTTTTAAAATAAACAAACCAAAACTTGGACGAACACAGTAAAAAGACAAAACAACTTATCAAAATTGCTATGTGGAAACAAGCAAAATAATCATTCATTATAAATAAAAGAACACAATCCACCACATAGG
Organism: Paralithodes platypus; assembly: GCA_032716605.1. Lineage (NCBI taxonomy): Eukaryota > Metazoa > Arthropoda > Malacostraca > Decapoda > Lithodidae > Paralithodes > Paralithodes platypus. The sequence continues at coordinate 4,765,283 of CM064512.1, forward strand.
GTGTACATTACTACATGAGCAAGTTAATCTGTTCCCCAAGCAAACTAATCGCGCATATAACAACATATAGCAACGCACTCGCGGGTCACGGTGAGGCAGGAGAAGTGACAGAACTTTTTCCGCCAACTGAATCTTTCCGTACTTGATCTTTCAGAGGGTACTGGTAGCGTGAGGCCAGGCGAGTGTGGGGTGTGGGGTGGACTGAGTGAGCTGGAGAGTGTAGCATCGTGTTGTGTTCACCGAGAGGCCATCTTGGGTGTAGGATTCACCTCTGACTCGCTCCAACTGGTGTCTGTTGGTCAGGACTCGCTGGCCAAGGTCCTCAGTGTGCCTAAACTGGAACAGGTGGGTTATATGGATATAGGGCCATTCCTTTAAACATTGTAAACACTTTCCCTACGACCTTTCCCGACCCACATTGACTCTTATACAGATAAACGATAAGGGTCAATCTGGGTCTCGGGGAAAGCTTTTACGATGTTTAAAGGAATGGCCCATAGTCTATTGATATATACTGTAGTGGCAAAGGGGTGTTGTTGTGTGGAGTGTGGTTTTGGCTGAGTTAACTACAGAGTGTACATACATACATACAGTACATACAAGTTTAAACACTGTTTTGTCCATAGAGAATGTGGTTAGAGTCTCACGTCCTAAATGGCGGCTTTCCAGGTGGCCCTGCCACCTGAGTAGATATATATTAAAATGTAAAACTTGCAAACTAAACAAACCAAAATTGGGACAAGGACAATATAAAGTCAAATTAAATTATCAAAATCGCTATGTGGAAACCTGAGTAGATATATAGATAGATTTTTTTAGTATGGTGTCTAATACTGTTGTGTGTACCAGATACGGAGTGTACGTGTGGGGTCGCTGGCAGTGTGTTGTTGTCAGCACCTCCCGGCCTCCAAGACTGTCTTACTGGGTTCCTGGGACAACTCTGTGTATGTACAAATTTGCTTAATGTTTATTCTTTTCAATCGAATCACAATATTTAGGTTCTCGGACAACTCGGTCAGTAGACCATTTCAACCAGTACTATAGATAATTTTGACCGATAGATCGTAACCAATGCCTAATCAAACAGGGCCAACTAAACCAGTGCCACCTTGAAGTCTTAAGCTTGTCACTAAATATTATGATTGTTCATGATCTTTAAAAGGAAGTAGGCCTACTGTACTGTACTGAAAAGTGATTCTAATGATAAAATAATGCTTTGACTTGTGTTAATACTTTACCGTTTTTGGGCCCTCAATTCACAAATTGCCCATCATTTTTGCCCACTATCAACGGTAGAGCATCATCATCATATATAGTATATCATTTTTGACTTACAATGGTATGTGTAAAGAAAATTAGATATACAATTATGATATATACGTCTTGGTGGTGTAATGGTTAAGGTGTCAAATATCTGTGTGTGATAACCCGGTTTCAAATCCTGGTGGATCGCACATGTGCTTTCATTAATTTCATTGGATATGTTGTTGTTGTTGTTGTTGTTCCCTAAGCTGCCTGGCCGAACAGCCCCGAGTCCCTGAGGAAGGCCATGGCCACGATCGGGCTTTCATTGGATGTGTTTGGTGTTGTGGTGAAGTTAATAAAAAATAGAATAGCATACCATTTTAATAATATAGGGCACTTTTGATTTTTATTGGACGCAAATGTTGCTTCCAAAGATCGTTTGTGCATTTTTGCCTTGTACTCAACATTGGCGTCCAAAAAACGGGAAAGGTTTAATAGTACTGTATTAATATTTGTGTGTTTGTATTTTTGTAGGTACCGTTACAGCCTGGAGTATGGTCAGGTGAGATCAGTGTTGGCAGCTCATGGTGATGCTGTGTCCTGCCTACAGTGGTCGCAAGGGATCCTCGTCACAGGTCAGATCAAACTCTCACTAAAGCTGGTTTATTTTTGTTGGTTGATTATTTCATATATTTATTATTTTTATGTACCGGTACTGTATATACGACATAAAAATAATAAATATATGAAATAACATACATACATACTGTACATTATTTTTATAGTTTCCTCCATAGACCTCCATCAAACTTACAAAAACATCCATTAGATCCCCCTTCTAGATTAATTTGTGGTGTCCCGAGTTCGAATCCCGGGAGGACCATATGCTTTCATTAGTTTATTCAAGTGCATTGGAGTTTGTAATTGATGATTAATGTTAAGAACGAGGTGTTACTGAATTACCACATACAGATTTTAAACACTCTAACCATTACACAACCAAGACACCAGATGTACTTTTAGGATCCTGGGACTGCACCGCGCGGATGTGGAAGGTACCGGAGGACCGGGTGGGTGAACTAGGAGGCCAGCTGTCGGCTAGTGAGAGAGTCGTGTGCGAGATGGACCACGACGCACCAGTCACCTGCCTAGCCCTACACCCGAACAACTCCCTCCTGGCCACCGCTACCGAGGATGGTGTTGTCTGTCTATGGCGTCTCCCGGACCCCGACCTCCTCCACCAGACCGCTTGTGAGGAGCCATTTTTGCATTTGTTTTCTCCTCACACTACACCTCCTGTCAAGTGTGAGTCTTTCTTCATGCAATCTTTTTAGCATACCTATTATCTTTATCTTATTATTATTTGGTGACCTGCCTAGTATAGTTTTTATCTTTGTAAACACACACTCTACCTCCTTGTCAAGTGTGAGTCTTTCTTTATGCAATCTTTGACTAATTTCTTGAACTTGATGATAGTGAGTTGTTATACAGTATGTACGATAAGTTTGCAATAAAAACAAGTTGAACCAACTCAAAGTACATCTCTCTATGGTGGTTTCTGCCATAATAATCAGAACTCTGCCACGTGTTCCCCAGGCCACGACAGCAGTGTAAGCGGTGTGGTGTGGAGCGGTGGTGAGGGTGAAGAGAGCCGCCTGTTGACTGCTGGCAGGGACGGTCGGCTCACCATCATCGACCCACAGCTGGGCTCAGTCGTCTGCGTCCACAACACAGCACATGACTTCAGGTAAACGGAGCGAGGATAATATTCGGAGTTAGCGATTTTGATAAGTTATTTTACCTTTATCTTGTATCGTCCCAGTTTTTGGTTTGTTTGTTTTGTAAATTTTACATTTTAATTAACCCTCCTGGCCCGGTTGTCATTTTAAAATGACACCACGAATTAAGGGCAGGTGCCCGGGTGTCATTTTAAAATCTGTAAGCTTGAAAGCCTATTCAGCTTGGTCTGAACGCCGTGCGTCCGACGCATGTAAACAAAGCCGATCGTTACGTCACCGCACCTCCGAAAACAAGAAAGAGAAGACTCGTTTGTTATTGTATGTCTGTATGTCGTTGTTTCAGTAGTGAAAAGATCGTCATATTGCTAACATCGCCTGCAAGTGCTCTCCACTGAAATCGTCATCACAACTGAAGAGAGCTCTACTCAACGCCAGTTTACAGATTGGAAACCGCACTACATTTATAGATGCGTGGGAAATTTCTAGCAGTTAAACTAAACAAATATACGGTAGCCTAGGCCTAGACGTTTTACGGCCAGATCGCCCGGGTAGCCCACACTGTCATTTTGAGAGCCTGCCCGGGCCAGGAGGGTTAAACTACTGTATGTTAGTACCTTTCTTCCTTATACTGTACTATGGTTTTCAGTGGGTGATTCTATCCTGCTTTGGGGGAATATGTTTTAGTGTAGGGGATAAATGAGAAAGTTTTTACCCATTACATCCCTTGATTTTGTTTTTATTTTTTCTATGTGAGTGAGAGAGACAAAAGATGGAACTGCCAGTAGCGAGTGCCTCCCCCTATTCTTAGCAAAAAAATTAATATCGGTATAAGCACAAATGTATGTGATATATCACCATTGTAGCGAAAAGGTTAGCTATATTGAAAAGTCTGCAACACTTTTCACAACTTGAGTATTTAGTCTAACAATTATATTCTATGTTAGTTGTAAGATCAATCAATTCGTTTAAACGTTATCGGAGTGCAGTTGGGAGTATATACAGGCTAAGATTAATATGCAGTATTCGAGAATGCATAATATATTGTAGGCTTGTGCATAAACCTTCAACTGTCTTGCTAGCGTAATGTTTAGTGCGTGGAATTTTGGTGTCAGTATCCTAGGTTCGAGTCCTTGGAGTACCACATACAGTATATTCATTAGTTACATTGATTTCATTAATTATGTTTATTTATATCTGGAAACAGATTAACTTGCTCATGTAGTAATGTACACCCTATGTGGTGGATTGTGTTCTTTTATTTAATAATTTTCATTTTAGTAAGCGTTGTTTCCACATAGCGATTTTGATAATTTAATTTGACTTTATATTGTCCTTGTCCCAATTTTGGTTTGTTTAGTTTGCAAGTTTTACATTTTAATTTGAAAGTTAATTGGTGGGTTGATGAAAAAATATGAACTTATGATAATAGAAAATGTCCGCTTATATTTTTATATTATTATTATTATTATTATTATTATTATTATTATTATTATTGTATTATTATTGTATATTTGCAGATGTGTGGCGTGGGAGGGTCGCCTGGTGATCGCTGGTGTGGAGACGGGACACATCATAATATTTGATATGGGCACTGGACAAGAGCTCAAAACCCTGCATGCACACAACGGTAGGTCCTATATTATCTATCTATCTATCTATCTATCTGTCTGTCTACTCAGGCGCATACCCCATTTTTCCTTTTTTTTTACCGGTATATATTATATTATTATCTATCATGTTATATTATTAAGGTACAATACAGTTAGTTAGTTAGTTATGTAGAGCAGATTAACCAGACCACTGAGCTCCACACGGAGCTCAGTGGTCTGGTTAATCTGCTCTACATGGTAAAATGCTAAAGTTTGTTCCCACCTTTGCTTCCAGTCCAGTCAAATACAGTAATTTGTCTTTGCTATTAACTTAGTAGTTCTATGTTTGTTTCTATAAATAATTGTTCCATAGTAGAAAGTACCTCTCTCTGAGCCACGCGTCTTGACTTTCTCCTATGCTTCTCCCGTACTTCCCAAACTGACTAATTCCTTGAACATGACGATAGTGCATTGTTATGTGTGCGATTAGTTTGCTTGGGAATCAGATTAACTTGCTCATGTAGTGATGTACTAATTTGTACACCCTATGTGGTGGATTGTGTTCTTTTATTTCAAATTTGAGTTTATTAAGCGTTATTTCCACATAGCGATTTTGATTAGTTCCTTTGCGTTTATCTTGTATCGTCCCAGTTTTGGTTTGTTTATTTTGCAAGTTTTACATTATAATTGACTAAAGTGCTTAGGTCGGTGGAGAACATTTCTATAAGTAACACCCCGTTCTTAACATTAATCATCCATTACAAACCCCAATGTACTTGAAGAAACTAATGAAAGCATATGGTCCTCCCGGTACCCCACACCCAGAACATAAGCATCTAAACCATTACACCACTAACACAGTTTCCTTCTCTTGGTACAGGTATGGTGAGGTGCCTGACAGTGAGTCCCGACCAGCAGTATGTAGCCACGGGAGGAACAGACAAACAGGTCAAACTCTGGACCATCAAATCTTGAACCAGGACCCCTAGACTTTTTAATACCTCCACCACAAGTTCTGCTCTCCTTCAGTTAACACAAACCCCTAAAAAGCTATATTACGGTACTGTAATATCATAAATTGGGTCATCGGATACTGAGGGAGACCAGTACCTGCACTATCAATCTTCTTAGCACGGCAATTTTCATTCCTAACCTGTTTTTGACATTCTCTAATTGAGTTGTGAAGTTTTAAGAGGCAGCTAGGTTTTGTGAATTTATAAACAGTTTATAATTATGCTGTTTATGTGTGCATGGTTAGTGAAATTACTATACAGGTCTCCCTCGATTTACGATTGGGTTACGTTCCTGAAAACCCGATCTTAAATAGAAAAATTGTATAGCGAACCCTATAATAAATGGGGTAAATGGGGATGCGTTCTCAGACCAGCCAAAACCCAAACGCCGAAACACCTGTAATAATATCGTAAATCGAGGCATCGGATAGTGAGGGAGACCTGTTATATGAATACTTAGATTACATACAGGTCTCCCTCACTATCCGATGCCCCGATTTACGATATTATTTTAGGTTTTTAGGTGTTTGGGTTTGGGTTTTGGCTGGTCCGAGAACGCTTCCCCCATTTACCCCATTAATTTTAGGGTTTGGTATATGAATTTTCCTTTTAAGATCGGGTTTTCAGGAACGTAACTCAATCGTAAATCGAGATAGGCCTACCTGTAGATGACTTTTCTCAACTGTATTTGCTTGAGTTATCAGGTATTTTATTATCTGTTTTGGCTCGAGTTATCAGGTATTTTCTTGTCTGTATTTGCTCGAGTTATCCTTTTAAATCGAGAATCACAAGGGTCGTATGGTGCTTGCCACACATGAAAAAGCCCTTTTTATGTGTGATAGCAAATAAATGTCCGTCAGTGGTGATTGGGTCGTCGCAAATTGTTACAGTAGGCCTATTTGGATGGTGTTAGTTAGAAGACTTAGAACCGGTATCACACGAGAGCTTTTATAGTCAACATTCGATGATCAACATTTTTCTGGCAACATTTCTGGACTATTTTGCACTGGTATCGGGAACTAGACAGATGGTAGATGAGGTTAGGTGACCAAAATAGTATAAATGTTGACCTCATAAGCTGCCAGACCAGTGTTGAGGATAAATGTTGAGTGAAAAAGCGCTCGTGTGATACCGGCTGAATGTTAATCAGTGTGTGTGTGTGTGTGTTGTGTTTCAGAATATTAAATATATATCAAAACTGGATATTTTTATACTAGCAAATTGGTGAAGACTGTATGTGTAACTTTGTGAGTGTGAGCCTGGGTTTGTTTTGTGAATGATAATTACTGGTTGAGAATTCGTAGCCTAGTGCGTAGAGGTACCGGGTAACATATTTATAGTCCTTTCAGAGTTAGTGATATTGTTAAGGTGTTAAAGTGGTCCGTAGTTGAAAATTTGGCACAAAATCAGCAATGAGCGGTTGTGCGTATGGGAGTATTGGTCGGGTGGAGGGAGGAAAAGGGAGGAAGAGGGTGGAGGGGGGATTGGGGGCAGTAAATGTCTTGGATTTTCACCCCTATAGCCCTGACAATCACACTTGTTGTTTTTGTTATTGAGAGTGTTTGTACATGTTTGACATCTCTTCTTCCCAGAGGAGCGCCGCAGCCCACCAGTAAAACCTCTCAAGAGGAGCGTCGCAGCTGCTGGGTTAAAATATGATTAATTCAATAATAATGACACATATATACACTCTGGCACACTGTACAGTATACATAATTCAATAATGAATTATAACCAGCATTAAAGTTTTCTGGTGTGATGAAGAGGTTTGGAGCTTATGGTCTGTATCTATGGAGTTCATGAGCTGTATGTTGTTGTTCCCTAAGCTGCCTGGCCGAACAGCCCCGAGTTAGTTAAGTAGACAGATTAACCAGACCACTGAGCTCCATACGGAACTCTCATAGGTACAGCCCCGAGTCCCTAAGGAAGGCCATGGCAAACCATAGTGAGCCAGTAATTTTGGAAGAATCGGCCTTCGGCCAGGGACATTTTTCTACCGAAAAATTTACAAATTAATCTAGTAGGGGGATCTAATTGATTTTTTTTTTTTAAAGTTTGATGAAGGTCTAGGGAAGAAACTAAAAAAATAATAAGTACAGTATATGAAATAACCAAAAAAATAACCTTCTTCCCTTAACCTTCTCACTATGTGATATGACTTTATTGTAGGGACAATTTTGATAGAGAAAATGTGATGTATACTGTATGTGATAACGTGAAGGCGGCTTTAATTATCATAATTATGAATTTATTACTTATTGAGAGTGTGTTTGTAAATATGTGAAATGAAATATAGGGTTTTATATGGTCATTTTTTTTTTTTTTTTAATATTAGTTTAACCAGACCACTGAGCTCTACAAAAGAACTCTCATAGGGCTGGCCCGAAGGATTCGATCAAGATATATAACTAAACGAGTCAAGATAGATCGGGAAGGGCAGTAGGGGAACAAATCGAGGAAGGTGAAGACACGCAGACATTTCTCGCCATTTCACCAGTTCAGCCGGACCACATGAGCTCCACATCAGAGCTCTTATAGGGCAGGGCCGAAGGATGAGGCAAGAACTGCTACACCGCAACACCAACCAAGAAGTGATCAGGGCGAAGAATGAAAGATCAGGTCGAAGGTAGAAAAAATCACACTGAGAAGCAAAACATGCATTACCGAAGGGAATCAAGTCAGTCCGGCCACATCAGCAACCGAAGACACAAATCAGGTCAGGAGTCTGCTACCTAGCCAGGCCAGGGAGACATGAGATATAGGCTGCCCGATGACAGCCAAATGGGACAGAATAAGAATAGAAGGGGAAAAACATAGAATGAGGAATGAAAAACTACTCAAAATTAGTCAAGCTGAGGACGAAAGCTCGAGGGGAGATAGGAAGGGTAAGTACCACAACCATCCCCCATCAAGCTCCAGTCGCCGGCCCCGAAGCTCGAGGGGAGATAGGAAGGGTAAGTACCACAACCATCCCCCATCAAGCTCCAGTCGCCGGCCCCGAAGCTCGAGGGGAGATAGGAAGGGTAAGTACCACAACCATCCCCCATCAAGCTCCAGTCGCCGGCCCCGAAGCTCGAGGGGAGATAGGAAGGGTAAGTACCACAACCATCCCCCATCAAGCTCCAGTCGCCGGCCCCGAAGCTCGAGGGGAGATAGGAAGGGTAAGTACCACAACCATCCCCCATCAAGCTCCAGTCGCCGGCCCCGAAGCCCCCCAACCGCGTCAAGGAGAGTAGTATCAGGGGGGTTTATATGGTCATAATCCTGCATAATAATGTATAGTTTCTCTCACAAATTTCCACCCACTCCATGATTTTTGTTTTGTTTTTTTGTTTTTGTTTTTTTAATCGTAGTTTAACTAGTCCACTGAGTTAAAAAAGCATAACTCATATAGGGCTGGCCTGTATAGAAGTGTAAAATAGTAACATTGACTATCAAGATTATTTTGTAATAAAGCTGTTAATTGGTAATCTCAATTATTTAAATGTGTAATTCTATCTGTCAATATCTATTGCCAGATGCCTTGCTCTCTGAAGGGGTGACCACGAATGAATCGCCTCCATTGAGGGTGCACAGGCGGGCTTCAACCACTCGCCACGGCCGCGCGGCGTACAGGTCTCCCTACGATTGGGTTACGTTCCTGAAAACCAGATCTTGAATAGCATTTTTTTTTTATAGCAAACCCTAAAATTAATGGGGTAAATGGGGATGCGTTCTCGGACCAGCCAAAACCCAAACACCTAAAAGCCTATAATAATATCGTAAATAAGGGCATTGGATAGTGAGGGAGACCTGCACATTGAAGTCCCACACACGGCTCTCTCACTCATGTACTCTCTCACACACCAAAAACAGACAAATTGCCACTATTTTATCGATTTTGGCCTTCGGTTGCACGATCGTTGCAAGATAATCTATATTTTATTAATTTTCACCACAACACCAAACACCTCCAATGAAATTAATGAAAGCATATATGTGATTCACCGGGTTTCGAACCTGGGTTATCACACACAAATTTTTAAACACTCTAACCATTACACCTCCAAGACGGTTAAAGGTTTATGCACACGCCTACGACTTATTATCCATTCCCGAATAATGGATACCAGATATCGTACAAGGATGATTCAGGTGTCATTGGAAAGCTCGATCATCGTCCTTTCACGGATATATAATTGTATTACGCTCTGGCTCTTGCTTATGCATTAAAAAGATCATGAAATGGAGGTAATTTTCGGCAAATATAGCCGCCTGGCGCTACAGTGATATACACACGACACATCGCTCTACGAGAGTTAAAGTATGGTAATGAAAAACTTTATACAGGTATATAGATTTAACCTACACATTGATATGTTCATGTCTGTGTTTTTATTCTGTAATTATGAATAGCTTAAATATGATAAATAAATATATTCCTGGGCTAACGGAAAATTTTGCAGGTTGTACTCTTGGTCAAAAAAGTATCTGCACCCCTACGCTGATCATCTTGTGTGTACAGCTCGGTAGGGTTGGCACCTCTACCTGCAGCTATATCCATGTGTCAGAGAGGATCGTCTCTTGACACATGGATATAGTTGCAGGCAGAGGTGCCAACCCTACCGAGCTGTACACACCAGATGATCAGCGTAGGGGTGCAGATAATTCTTTGACCGAGTGTACATAATATTTTAGGTGGTCTTAATCCTTTTAATCAGATTATACCAATTCTGGTTTTATCCTGCCTATCTTCAGACGATATTACACGATGTGGGAATTACTATTTAAAGTTATATGTATTTATTGAGCTAGATTTTATGCCTTTAAATTACAGAGATGCTTCCTGAGCTGCAAAAATTGTCTGGAGGTAGCCAAAATAACATTAAAAAGGTCATGATCTTATTAAATGAGTTGAAATCTGTATATGTAATCATGAGGAGAGAAATCTTTGCATGAGATAGGAGAGATTATAATAGAGTACACTTTTAGAATGTAGCAGCCTGTCCTTATTTGATACATTTGTAAGTAATGACTATAATAAATTTAAAGAGATTTTTATGTGTTTTTTTTTTCTCTTTACCTACCCTAATGGTGACTTCTTTAACTACCGGTGAGGGCTGGTCCTATCCAGAGTGAAGTTTGGCTTCCTCTACCGTACCTTAGCCGTTTCTGCCTGTCTCTTTTCCTGTACTGCTTTTCCTTCTAGGTGCTGGCGAGATCGCCCGATTGGGTGGCACTGCAAGGGGGGCTGTGGACGGTGGGGGGCATTGGCCTAGAGGTGCAAGCCTGTGGGCTGATGATCCCCTCCCCTGCTGCCCTCTCACAAACAGATCTCATCTCACCCGGGTGCCTTCAGGCGCCCGGGCATCTGGTGTGGCTTCGGTCTACCAGACTGGGGACTGTTCGGTCAGACAGTCTGGGGAACTACAACAACAACAACAATAACAACCCATTTGAACACCTATACCTTATCCTCCCTAACTCTATGTCAGACTAGACCTATGAGAGTTTTGTATGGTTAATCTGCTGTACTTAACTAACTCTACGTCTCTCTAACGAATGAAGGCCTTATTTCCCAAACTTGACTAATTCCTTTAACGGGACGATAGTGCGTTGTTATATGCGCGATTAGTTTGCTTGGGAAACAGATTAACTTGCTCATGTAGTAATGTACACCCTATGTGGTGGATTGTGTTCTTTTATTTAATAATTTTAATTTTAGTAAGCGTTGTTTCCACATAGCGATTTTGATAATTTAATTTGACTTTATATTGTCCTTGTCCCAATTTTGGTTTGTTTAGTTTGCAAGTTTTACATTTTAATTCTTCAACCTTTCTTTTGTTGTTGTTTCTTCATATTTTGCAATTAGTTTGCTATACAGGTATTTCATTGTACCTAATCACTTTTGCTAGTATCAATTGCTTGCCTTTATGATATCCTTAATTTATTTGTACTATAAATGTAGGTTATTTGTTGGGTAGCAATTGGTAGGGGTCATGTGTTCATGCTATGCTCACAGGTAGGCTACCTACCCAATAGCACTATCGTTTGTGAGTGCTGTATGTATTTTGTACTACTGTATTGTTAATATCTTGTCAAGTTGCAAATTTCTTTGAATATACATTGACAGAAAATAGTTTCTTTATTCATACAAAATTTAAAAAAAAAAATACCAGAATGCCCTGAACTTCCCAAATTAACAAATTCCTTAAATATGACGAGAGTGCGTTAATATATGTGCGACTAATTTGCTTGGGAAATGTATTCACTTACTCATATAGTGATGTACATTCTATGTGGGGGTTTGGTGTTTTTTATTAAAACATTTTATTTTGCTAAAGCATTATTTCCACAGTGATTTTGATAAGTTCTGTCTTTATATTGTGTCGTCCCTATTTTGGTTTGTTTATTTTTCAAGTTTTACCATATATATTTATGTGGAAGATTTATAATATTGATAATTCTTGTCAGTCTTTGTTGTATTGCCTCCAATTAACTAGGCCTTGTAATTAGGGTTAGGTGTGAGAGGGATCTGCCTTGTGTGGACCAATCGACTTTCTGCAGACTCCCATTTTCTTATACAGTATGTTATTCTGTAATAAGGACACCAAAATTGAACAGCATAATCCATATGTGGCCTCAAATACTGTATTAATGTTAGGTAAAGTTTAAGATTACGTCTGTTGTTCTATTACTTACGCTTCTAGATATGAATCCATGACCTCTCTTTGCCTTATTTCGAATACTAATACATTGATTTCTTGGTTTCAGAAGACTACTGATGCTGACTCCCAAATTATATTCACTGTTTAAGTTATTTATATATACAGCATGTTAGTATGTTATCATACTATGTTATCATAGCGTTGTTTCCACATAGCGATTTTGATAATTTAATTTGACTTTATATTGTCCTTGTCCCAATTTTGGTTTGTTTAGTTTGCAAGTTTTACATTTTAATCTAAGTAGGCTGTTGAAAAATAGATCATTCTCTCTCTCTATATATATATGTTATCTAATCTATATCCTGCATTTTCTATCGTTTTCCCAAATTTAACCACACTGCATTTATCTACATTGAACTTCATCTGCAAATTTACTGTCTATTCGTGTTATATATCTAGATATCTTTGGAGAGAGTGAATATATTTATTTGATTAATTAACTCTTTCTATTTTAGTGTCATCGCAAATTTACTGATCTTTCTAGTTATGCCTACATCAAGGTTGTTAATATATGTGATAAACAGCAGAGGGCCTAAAACAGATCCTTGTGGGGCTCCAATCTTCACTATACTCTAGTCTGATTGCATGCCATTTATGATAACTCTTTCTTACTACCAATTAACCATGACCTAATCTTAATATAGTTGCCCCCTATTCCATGACCTTCTACTTTCCTCAGCATTTTTTTTTTGAGGGACTTTATTGAATACCTTACTAAAATCTATACAAATAAAGTAGAAGTGCCGTTTTGCCCAAAATCAAAACGGCATACCCAACTCTGCGATGGGTTACCATCATCACTACTAATACCATCATCAATCACAATCAACATAATCACTACTACTGCCATCATCACTACAACTGCCATCATCACTACAACTGCCACAATCATCACGAGTACTGTCATCATCACCATTACTATGATCAGCATCACTACTACAATTACAATTATCACTACTACTCTCACCATCATCACTGTCCATTGTCACTAGCATCTTAATCACTACTATCATCATTGATACTACAACTATCAACCATCATTACTAATATCATCACCACCATCTTACAATCATCATTACTACTGCTAACATCATCACTACTACTATAACCATCATCATTACTACTGCCCCCTGTTACTACATTCCTTGTCGCGGTTGGGGGGCTTCGGGCCGGCAACTAGAGCTTGATGGGGGATGCTTTTTGCCTTCTCACCTCGAGCTCTAGTTGTCGGCTTAACTAATTTTGTGTAGTTGTTATTTTCTCTTTCTATGTTTTTCCCCTTCTGTTCTTATTCTGTCCCTTTTGGTTTCATTTTGTGGACTTTTCCTCTTTGTTCAAATTATGTTCGGTTGGGTGAGAGAGCTGGTCTTTGCTGGGATTGGAGCTTTGACCCGGAACCAATTGTGGTGACAGTGGTGACATGTCGGCTCACCCGAGAGTTTTAGGACCTGTGGTTCGGTAACATGCCTAACGTTATGGTTCCTAGGCGGGACCATCTCCGTAGTGCGGCTCCGGATCCAGGAGTGCCGTTCCTTGGAGGTGGGACTCTTGGCTTTCTGACCGGTAGCCCATAATTATGTAACGACTGGAGATGTTTGCATCGTTTCATGCCCTCAGTCTCATCAAGCGGGTTATGCTTACACTTGAGCCTCTCTTTACATTTTAATGCCATCCCCTTCCAAGGGGTAGGATAGGAAGCTGACACTTGGGACTCTGTCCCCACTTGTGTCGTTGGTGAAGGTTTAGGGCTCCATGATTCGTAAAGGTTGGCTTACTGGTATCCCTCCCGTCATACCTTCTCTCCGCCTGGTCTGCTTAGTACACTCCTGGAACAGCATGGCTTGGTATTTATGGCTGGTGTTACTGAAACTCCTCCCCTGGTTCCGACTTTGACACTGACTACGACCTCTGGCGCAACTTCTGACATTTCCCTGGATCCTTCCCACCCTGTCAAGGGGCTTTCGGTAGCCTCCTCGGCTGCAATAGTAGGAGAGACTCATCCCTCTCCCAAGCCACACTTGCCTCCTTCATCTAGTTCTAATGGCCCTGTTACATTGGAGCCATATGTTCCTCCCAAATTCAAACCTCGTCCACGTCGTCCTACCCCGCCAACTTCTGTCCAGCTATTTCAGACTATTTTTGGCTCCAGTAAGTGGCCTAAATTTGTTAATATTAATTATGACATAGGTGATGATCTTGAGCTTGATTCCATACTACGCCATGACATCGGTGATGTTGAAATCCGTACGGGTACGGATGGCTGTCGCCTCCTTGAAGCTAGGGCTGAGGCTCAGTCTCGTTCTCTTCAGGAGTGGTTGGTCGATCCGCCGTCCCAAGTTTCCATCACGAGGCACAAGACTCTTAATAACTGTGTTGGGACAGTTGTTATCCCTCATGAGATCCGTATTGATACACCATTTGAGGACTCTGCATCTCGCATCCTGGAGAACATGGGCCCATCTGATACTCCAGCACTGAAGGTTGAGACATACCTGTCTCGGCGCGGTTCCCAGTGTGATGGCCCCCTCCGTATCGCTAAACTGACTTTCGAGGGACGTGACTTGCCCCCTTTTGTTCGGATAGCGGGCCGGCGGCTGGCTGTACGAAAACATGTCCCCCGCCCTAGACAATGCCAGAGTTGCTGGAAGTTTGGTCACCCGGCCAAGTATTGCCAAGATAACCCGAAATTATGCCCCCTGTGTGGAGGTTCAGCTCCTCTTCGGGAGGCTTGCAATGCAACCTCCCGTATCTGCCTCAACTGCGGTGATCCCCATGCTGTCTTTTCCGACACTTGCCCACATTTTCATTATCATAGTGCTATCCTTGATTTGAAACTGAGTCGGGGCTTCTCTCACAGAGCGGCTATCTCCCATTTGAAGGAACAGGGTCTGTTACCTTCCTTGACGTATGCTAGGGTGGCTAGGTCTGGTTTACAACCTACTCTCACGCATCCTCCGCTTTCAGTGACTCGCCCTCTTCCAACCAATCGCTTTTCGCCACTCCGGGACCTACTGCCAGAGCCGAATCCCCCTCCTGAGGTAGCAGGGGACCCTGTTCAGTGTCCTCCCTCCATCTCTCCTACTGCTTTGACTTCCTCATCTAAGGTGACTACTAGGAGTAATTCCAGTGTTATTCTGGCCCGAACTGATGTTTCTTCCGTGCGCAGTAAGGACTTCTCTCCTCCCTTTGATCCTGCAACTAAGAAGAGGAAAGGTTATGACTCTCCTCCTACGGATAGATCTGCCTTGTCTCCCAAGCATTTGCGGAGTCAGGATAGGAGGAGACCTCGCCTTCTGACATCTCCACAGGTCTCATCAGCTCCTCTGACTCCTTCCCATGATGATATAAAAGCCCAACTTGCAGACATCGATGGTCCACTTATGGAAATAGATACCTCCCCGCCTCCTGCTAAACATGTTTCCCAGTGTGGCTGTGATAAATGCTTTATAGACTATATTGGCCCCGCTATTAATGATAATGTGCATGACTTACGTGGAAAGGTTGATCACTTTATTGCCTCCTGCCACCTTCCTTCTGACTTTGCAGGGTCTCATGATGCCCATTGTATATGTGTTAATTGTATTGGTCACCTGGCTGTTCAACCAACAGCATTAGTGGAAAGGATTCAATGCGAGGTTTCTTCTCCCCCCCCGAACAATTGCCTGTGCTCCAGGTCCCGCCTTCCCAGTGTGTGTTACACGACGCTACTGGGGACGTGCCTGGTCATCCTCCCCCTCACCCTCTGCCTGTACCCCTCCCCAATGTTGCCCGTATTCAGCGGGCTCAAAATCACAGTAATTTAAAATCAGTGATTACTCATGAACCATCATAGTATACTTCAGTGGAATATGAACGGTTTCGCCACTAGGCGTCGCCTTGGCGAAACTCAACGTTTACTTTGCTTGCATACTCCTCTGTGTGTCTGCCTCCAGCATGTAGGCCCTGTCCTTGACTCGATAGGTGCTTATTATGTTGCAGCAGTCACCTGTGCGTGATGGTCATCTTCGGACGGCCATCCTTTTACATCGCTCTTGTGCTTTTCAACCTGTTCCATTGTTAGATCCCCCATTCCAAGCTGTTGTTGTTAGGGTATCCCTTCCTAATGGTACAGCCCTTACCATCTGTAGTGTATATAATCAACCTAGTTGTAATTATAACATGTCTAGGTTGCCCCATCTTTTATGGTGTCTTCCTCCTCCATTTTGAATTTTAGGTGATTTTAACTCCCACTCTCCGGTATGGGGTTGTTCTTCTGCTGATGCACCAGGACGTCTCATTGAGGATCTGCTTTTAAACTCTCCCCTATGCTGTCTTAATGAAGGTCCCCACACTTTTTATTCTTTAGCTCACTCTACTTCCTCTGCAGTTGATCTTACTTTGGCATCGGCTGAGGCGGCATCCCTTTTTACTTGGTCTGTTGTTGCTGACCGTTTTACTAGTGACCATCACCCTATACTATTGACTCCCACATCCCCTAATGCGTCAAGTCAGTTAGCCAGGTATAACCTTGCTAAAGCTGATTGGGACTCTTTTAGTTCTCTTTCAGCTGACATTGGGGTTTTTCGTGATGATGATTCTCCACATGATAATTATATGTTTTTCAAAGATTTTATTTGTTCCGTTGCTGATAGCACAATCCCTCGGTCATCCAGTACCCCTCACCCTCGACGGGTCCCATGGTGGTCCCCTGAACTGTCCAAGCTGGTTCGATTAAAACATTATTTAGAGCGTCGCCTTGCTCAATCCACCCGTCACCTACGGGATGCTCGAGCATCGCTGGCAGCTGATGCGACATTACATGTTTGGGTGAAGTTTGTTACTGCTATGTATTTTATCAGCGAGGTGAAACCCTACTATAATAAACTGTGTGCACTTTTCAAACGTACTGTTATCTCACAGAAGAAACAGTTGTGGCAGTCATATGTCTCCGGATTGGCCCCCCGTACGTCTCTGTCTTTAGTTTGGAAGAAATTTCACAAGATTACTGGTAAAAACAACCGATCTCCTGTTCATTCGGTTTTTGATCATGCTTCCGCCTCTCTGTTGTTTGACGATTATTCCATCTTGATGGCTCATGCTAGTCATCTGGCGGATGTAGGTGGTGACGCTAATTTACCCCGAGCGTTTGTTTCTCAGAAACGTCGTTCTGAGGCACGTTCCTTGGACTTTCGTGGGGGTACGTCCTCCCCTTACAACAGTGCTTTTACCATCGATGTCCTCAAGGTTGCCTTGCGGGATTGCAAGGATGCTACCCCTGGCCCAGATGGAATTTCCTATAGTATACTTCAACACCTGGACGGTGAGGCTCTTACTTTTTTATCTGGTGTTTTTAACCAAATATGGCGGGATGGGTACTTCCCTCCTGATTGGAAACATGCTTATACAGTCCCCATTCCGAAGCCAGGCAAGGACCCTAGTTTACCCACCAACTCCCGCCCGATTTCATTGACATCCTGCATAAGCAAATTATTTGAGAAGATGGTGCACCCTCGGCTCTTATACTTTGCTTTGAACCATAACCTCATCTCTCAATCACAGTCTGGGTCCCGCCCTCAACGCTCCACGCTTCATTCTTTGGCCTGTTAGGAGGATCAAGTCTGGCGTGGGTTCGTGTTGGGTCACCCCACCGTGGCTATTTTATTTGACATCACTAAGGCCTATGACACGACTTGGCGCTATCGAATTCTACGAATCTTATATGAGTCTGGCATGCGTGGCTCACTTCTCCGATTTTTGAAGGGTTTCCTCTCTGATAGGACTTTCCAAGTGATTGTCAATGGAACCCTGTCTCGCCTACACTCTCTTCAGATGGGCATCCCTCAGGGGAGCGTTCTTAGTAGCACGCTGTTTGCAATCGCCATCAACGGGGTGGTGTCCTGCCTCCCTCCTCAAGTCTCCCACAGCCTTTATGTGGACGATTTCGCAGTTTACTATACCTCACCCAGTTTATCTCATATACAGCGATGCCTTAATACTGTCTTGAGGGACGTTACCCGTTGGGCGTCTTCTACGGGGTTTACATTTTCCAGCGAGAAAACCAAGGCGATTCTCTTTCATCGTGACAAACGTCACCTCCATGGTCAGACTATCTCCCTCTCAATGTCTAGACATCGGCTACTATTTTCTGATCAGGTTAAGTTCTTGGGACTCATCCTTGACACACATCTTAACTGGTCTACCCATGTAAAAGACCTTAAGGCGCGGTGCCTAAGACGTCTTAACGTCTTGAAGAAATGTCACAATGTTACCTGGGGTGCTGATCGTCGGACCCTCCTTATGTTATATACGGCCACGGTTTTGTCCGTCTTAGATTATGGGTGTGCTATTTATGGCACAGCTTCCCAGACCACGCTCAAAACCTTGGATCCTGTCCATCATCTTGGTATCAGGCTTTGCACTGGAGCTTTCAAGTCGTCTCGCATTACGAGCCTTCTCGTAGAAAGTGGCCAGCTTCCTCTCCCCCTCCATCGAGAGCGTGTAATTATGAATTCTGCTCTGCAGTTGCTGTCTACTGAGTCACCTGCGAGCAACTTGTTTGACCAGGTGGGGGAGGATGACTTCCCTCTAGCATTGTTACCGTCTTTTCCGGTTTTGGCCCACAGACTCTTTACGCACCATGATTTACCCATGCCCCTTCTGCAGGCGGCTGACCCCTCCATCCTGTATTGGCTTTTATCATCACCTATGGTTTGTACGTTCCTTGCTCAAGGTTCTAAGTCCTCGCTCCCTGCTGTTCAGAGGTGTGTCGCCCTTCAGCATATGCTAAGTCATGCCCCTGCCCGTGTCATATATACTGATGGGTCTAAGAGGGATGGGAAAGTTGGTTGTGCTGCAGTTTCAGAGGCTTCCGTTTTTAGCTTGGCTTTATCCCCATATTCATCTGTTTTTACTGCTGAATTGCGTGCATTGTTGGGGGCGGTTGATATGGTCCCTTCCTTTCCAGTCAACACCCCTCGGGTGGTTATTTATAGTGACTGCCTGAGTGCCCTTATGGCGTTACAAGATCTTTCTACGAGAGATCCACTTATTTCCACTATTCTCCGCCGAATACATGACCTTTCCTTGGCCAATTGGAAAATCCAGTTTTGCTGGGTTCCTGCACATGTGGGCATTGCGGGTAATGAGAGAGCAGATCGGCTCGCTAAAACAGCCTGTATCGGTCCAGGAGCGGGTCCTCTCTTGCGCCTGTCTGACATGAAAGCCGTAGTTCGAGAAATCATCTATCGTGCATGGCAACATGAATGGTCTTCACAGCCCCTTACCATCCATCTTCGTGCTATCAAGGATGCGGTTTCCGTGTGGCCTTCCTCTTTTCAGGACAGGCGCAGGGACCAAGTCGTACTCACTCGTCTCCGAATTAGTCATACCCGCTACACACATGGACACTTAATGGCCACTCCACATGCTCCTCCCCCGTGGTGCGCTACTTGTGACACAAGCATTACTGTGCGGCACTTTCTCGTCGAATGCCCACTATATGGTCGACAGCGGCAGCGTTACTTTTCTCAGCCTTCTCTTCAGTCTATCCTGTCTGACACTCCTTCCTTTGATATTGCCAACTTATTTGCTTTCCTTAAGGAAATTAACATCTTTCATCTGATCTAATATCTTATACTTTCTTCTAGTCATATCTTTTTTAATGTTGTTTCTTTTCTTTCTTTTTAGGATGAACAAGTTTTATTGATTTTACCCCTATTTTTTCTATTCTTTTACCCATTTCCGCTTTTAGCCTCTCCCCAGCCTTATAAGGGCTTTTGCCCAGTAGGCTGTAGACAAATAGTTTTTATTATTATTATTATCATTACTACTGTCACAAATATTACCATAATTTATTCTACTGTCACCATCATCACTACTACTGCCATCATCACCATTACTATGAACTTCATCACCACAACTATCGTCATCATCACTACAAATTTCACCATCCTCACTACTACTCACCATCATCACTAATATTCACACCATCATCACTACTGTCATTATTATCACTACAACTATCATCATTACTTGTCACCATCATCACTACTATTATGACCATCATTACTACTAGTCACCATCATATCTACTACTGTCATCATCATCAATACAACTACAACCATCATCACTACAATTATCGCCATTATCACTGCTATCACCATAAATCCAAATATTACTACCATCACTTCTAATGCCAACTAAACTAACTTAACCTAGCAAATGCGTAGCGAGATGTTTTCGCTCCCAGAACGCCATCATTGCTAGGGGGGGGGCAAAACCATATTTTGGACCTAAAATCATAACTATTGCATAAATTCAAAACATCTTTTTTGACTGACTTTTGCATTCACGCAACACATGTTCGTGTGAAATTTGGTGAAAATCCGTCCAACGGTCTAGGAGGAGTTCCGAGACAGACGGACGACGACGACGACAACAGACTTTTTTTTTGTGTGGTACCCACTATACGGGGGGGGGGGGGGGGGGGCGATACCAAACTCTGCTTACGCAGAGTTGATAATATATGGTTTGTCATTATCTACTGCTTCGTATACAGATTAACTTGCTCATGTAATGTACACCCTATGTAGTGGATTGTGTTCTTTTATTTATAAAGAATTATTATTTTGCTTAAAGGTGGGGGTGCATAGGTTGAGATAAACTTGGAATGATAATCGCCAAGCTGTACATAATTATCTTGCAAAATTCAATGGCACTGAAATAATTATTAATAAAGTAGACGTGCCGTTTTGCCCAAAATCAAAACGGCATACCCAACTCTGCGATGGGTTACCATCATCACTACTAATACCATCATCAATCACAAACACCATCATCACTACTACTGCCATCATCACTACAACTGCCACAATCATCACGACTACTGTCATCATCACCATTACTATGATCATCACTACTACTCTCACCATCATCAGTACTACTGTAACTATTGTGACTACCATCTTAATAACTACTATCATCATTGATACTATAACTATCAACCATCATTACTTCTATAATCACCACCATCTTACAATCGTCATTACTACTGTTAACATCATTACTACTACTATAACCATCATCATTACTACTGTCACAAGTATTACCATCATGTATCCTAATGTCACCATCATCACTACTACTGCCATCATCACCATTACTATGATCTTCATCATCACAACTATTGTCATCATCACTACAACTTTCACCATCATAACTACTACTCACCATCATCACTAATACTCACACCATAATCACTACTGTCATTATTATCACTACAACTATCATCACTACTATTATGACCATCATCACTACTACTACTACTGTCACCATCATATCTACTACTGTCACCATCATATCTACTACTGTCATCATCATCACTACTGTCATCATCATAAATACAACTACAACCATCATCACTACTATTATCACCATAATCACTACTATCACCATCAATCCCACTATTACTACCATCACTTCTAATGCCAACTAAATTAACTTAACCTAGCAAATACGTAGAGAGATGATTTGGCCCGCCGAATGAATGCGTGCTTAGTGTGTGAGCCCCGAAACTAAGAATAGGATTGCTGGGTGAGGGGGGGGGGGGGGGTCCGGGATGGGTGCCCAGGGGGGGCTTGGTAAAACCATATTTTGGACCTAAAATCATAACTATTGCATAAATTCAAAAAATCTTTTTTGACTGACGTTCGCATTCACGCAACAAATGTTCGTGTGAAATTTGGTGAAAATCCGTTCAACGGTCTAGGAGGAGTCCCGAGACAGACGGACGACGACGACGACAGACATTTTTTTCGTGTGGTACCCACTATACAGGGGGGCGATACCAAACTCTGCTTACGCAGAGTTGATAAAGTAGACGTGCCGTTTTGCCCAAAATCAAAACGGCATACCCAACTCTGCGATGGGTTACCATCATCACTACTAATACCATCATTAATCACAATCACTACTACTGCCATCATCACTACAACTGCCACAATCATCACGAGTACTGTCATCATCACCATTACTATGATCATCATCACTACTACAATTACAATCATCACTACTACTCTCAACATCATCACTGTCCATTGTCACTAGCATCTTAATCACTACTATCATCATTGATACTACAACTATCAACCATCATTACTAATATCATCACCACCATCTTACAATCATCATTACTACTGTTAACATCATCACTACTACTATAACCATCATCATTACTACTGTCACAAATATTACCATCATTTATCCTACTGTCAGCATCATCACTACTACTGCCATCATCACCATTACTATGATCGATCTTCATCACCACAACTATTGTCATCATCACTACAAATTTCACCATCCTCACTACTACTCACCATAATCACTAATACTCACACCATAGTAACTACCATTATCACTACTGTCATCATTATCACTACAACTATCATCATTACTGGTCACCATCATCACTACTATTATGACCATCATCACTACTACTAGTACTGTCACCATCATATCTACTACTGTCACCATCATCACTACTGTCATCATCATCAATACAACTACAACCATCATCACTACTATTATCACCATTATCACTACTATCACCATAAATCCATATATTACTACCATCACTTGTAATGCCAACTAAACTAACTTAACCTAGCAACTGCGTAGCGACATTGAGAGCAACCCAGGACCCACGTTCACATACATATGTCCAACTTGCTCAAAACCCATCACTTCGAGTCGCCATACTAAGGGTTCAGTTCTCTGCAATTCATGCGGGAACTGGACCCACTTCACCTGCACAACACTTGCCTCCAAGAAACACTACACAAACACCTGGACCTGTTCCTCATGCCCCTCCCTCTCCCAGTCAAATCCCTCACCTAAAACCCGTCCACCTCTCCTCCCCAACCCACCTAACCTTCCCATATCATCCACTCCCCCCCCTAAAACCCGTCCACCTCTCCTCCCTAACCCACCTAACCTTCCCATACCATCCACATCCTCAACTCAACACACCACACCCCATCCTAATCCATTCCAACCCCCATCTCCTGCTCCCCAATCCCCACCCCCACCTCACCCATCCCAACCCTCAGCCCCTCCCTCATCCCCCCCATCACCCCCACCCCCACCCCATCCTCGTGCAGCAGCACCCAACATACATCGTGCACATAACATTAACATTCTTCAACTGAACATAGATGGCATCAACACAAAGAAACACGAACTCTCACACTTCATCAAACAACACAACATACACATTGCCATCTTACAAGAAACAAAACTCCGCACAACACAAAAAACACCCACATTTCATAATTTCACCACCATCAGACAAGACCGGGCTGTCGGCGGGGGCGGTGGACTCATCACCCTGGTACACAAAGAAATATCATACATAGTAACCAGTGTACAAACCAAATCACTCCTCCCCCCAAATGATAACACAACAGAAATACAGTCTATTAAAATACGCACTGGCAACAACTCCAACATAACCATCATAAACACATACATCCCTCCCCAAACATCCCCTACAGTACCAAATGAATACAGACCACACTTACAACACATCACAAACACCCCACACACCCCACACATCATCCTGGGTGGTGACTTCAACGCCAAGACGTCGGCCTGGTTTGTCGACAACCCCGACACAGACAGAGGGCTGGTACTACAAAACCAAACCGATAACCTCATCATCCTTAACGACATCCATCAACATACCCATATTCCTCACCAAGCCCTCTATAACCCATCATCTCCAGACATCACCTTTTGCTCCCCAGAACTCGCCCCCACAACATCCTGGAGGGTGGTCAGAACCTTAGGCTCTGACCACCTCCCGATCATTATCACCACCAAAACCAGACTCACCCCAGCTAGCCACAAACACACATACACCAATTATAAAAGAGCTAACTGGGAAGCATTCACAAATGAGACAGAACAACACTTCACAACTCTAAACAGTACACCCATCACTAACATCAACAATGCTGTACACATACTCAATAAAACTATCCAAAACGCTGACGAGAAACACATTCCAAGAGGTAACAGAAAAAGACACAACCCCAACTTCACACCAGAAATTCAAAACCTCATCAGACAACGCGACATACTGAAACACTCCCCAGCACCCCACACACAAGACATCACACAACAAATTCAAGCACTCAACACCCAAACTAACAACAAAATACAAGAACAACAAAAACTAAATTGGAATAACTTCCTACAAACACTTGATCACAAAACAAACCCCAAAAAACTATACAAAACACTAAACAGCATCACACTTTCCAACAGCAACACAACACAATCACATGCTGCAATCACAACAACAGACTCTACTCCTTCATGTAAACAACAAGCAAACACTCTCATCAATCACTTTTCACATGTCAGCCACCTAAAACCTCACAAAGACGACCGACGTGTCATCCGACGTAAGAGACAATTCCCCACAGACCCTGACTATACACCCTTCACCAATCACCAGACAAAGCATATCATCAACAATCTCAAGCTTTCACCCGCCTGTGGCCTAGACAACATAAGCAACATACACCTCAGACACCTGGGACCACAAGGCATACAAGCACTCACTAACATATCAAACTACAGCTATTCACACAACACAATACCAGACATTTGGAAGCATGGTATCATCATCACATTCCCCAAACCCAACAAAGACCCCACGCTACCCTCCTCGCACCGCCCCATCACACTCCTTTGCTCCCCCTCCAAAGTCATGGAACGCCTAGTATTACAACTAATTACACCTGACCTACCCCTAGCTCCAACACAACATGGCTTTAGGCCACTGCACTCCACAAACACTCTTCTCACAGACCTTACACAAAGAGCTTTCGACGGCATCAATTCAGCTAGACCACCACACAGATCACTATTAGCCACACTCGACATTAGTAAAGCCTTCGATGCCATCCCCCGCCACAACCTAACAAACAAAATCTACAACACAAACATGCACAACAACACAAAACGGTGGCTGGCCAACTTCCTAGCAGGCAGATGTGCACACGTATCTTTTGCCGGTCAGTCATCTAAAATCAGAAACTTTCCAAACGGAGTCCCACAAGGATCCGTCCTATCGCCCGCACTCTTCAATCTGTACATGCACGATATAACTACACCCAATACGCCCCAAATAAACTTAGCCTCCTATGCAGATGACATAACACTCACATGCACACACCATGACCCAAAAAGAGCAACAGATCTCCTTCAACCCTATCTCAACACACTACATGGCTGGTGCACTACAAACAGACTTAATCTAGCCCCAGCCAAATCCACCGCAACCCTGCTCACAAGTTGGACAGGAGAACACGAATACATCCCTCAACTCACCATTAACAACACACCCCTAACACATACACACACACCCAAAATCCTAGGAGTAACATATGATACTCATATGACATTCAAACAGCACACCACACCACAAACATTAAAAAGAAACTGACACCCAGACTTAACGCCCTCAGGTCACTTGCTCACACAAAATTTGGACACAACAAAGAAACTACCACCACATTATATAAACAATACATAAGATCAGTGATGGAATACGCAAGCCCAGCCTGGGCTTCTAACCTAGCTGAAACACATCATAAGACCTTACAGACTATTCAAAACAAAGCCCTGAAGATCATTACAGGCTGCACAGCTACTGCACCCACAGATCACCTACATCAAGAAACCAAAATCCTCAAAGTCAAAGACCATCTGGACATGAGAGGCACTCAATTCCTGGCAGCAGCCTCCACGAACCAAGACCACCCACTAAACTACATGGCAACACACCCACAGACACCAAGAAATAACAAAAACAACACCCAGCACACGGTATCACACACAATTATTGTCCTCTCTCCCTCCCTGCCCACCCCGAACCAACTTCCAGAAGCACATCCATACTCATATCTCTCACCGATCCATCCACTCAACTCACAGACAACACGCAGCTGCATGCACGACCTCCCGAAATCCATCCTTCCGAATCCTCCCTCCTCGCGAGGACAGAGTCCACCTGGCCAGGCTGAGATGCGGACACCATCCAGCTCTCCTGAGCTATCAGAAGAGACTGGATGACTCCGTTGTCGACGCCTGCCCGGGATGTAACACAGCACCCCATACCATTAAACACATCATAGAAGACTGCATTTCACACAACCACTTACGCCAACAACACAATCTACACTCAATGAGAGCTCTGTGGGAAAGCCCGATCGTGGCCATGGCCTTTCTCAGGGACTCGGGGCTGTTCGGCCAGGCAGCTTAGGGAACAACAACAACAACAACTGCGTAGCGAGATGTTTCCGCTCCCAGAACGAATGCGATCTTAATGTGTGAGCCCCTTCGGGGCTCACACACTAAGATCGCCATTATTGCTGGATGGAGGGGGGGGGGGGGGGGGGGGGGGGAGAATGGTTGGGGGTCCGGGAGGGGGTAGGGGGCTTGGTAAAACCATATTTTGGACCTAAAATCATAAGTATTGCATAAATTCAACAAATCTTTTTTGACTGACGTTCGCTTCACGCAACAAATGTTCGTGTGAAATTTGGTGAAAATCCGTCCAATGGTTTAGGAGGAGTTCCGAGACAGACGGACGACGACGACGACGACAGACATTTTTTTCGTGTGGTACCCACTATACGGGGGGGCGATACCAAACTCTGCTTACGCAGAGTTGACAATGGTATACAGGATTTTGTGGATCGTCTATACCGGGCCTGTGACGTCACAAGAGTGTAAGTCCACCATCCAGTCCAGGATGAGGATACTGGTGTGACGTCACTATGACATCACAGGCCTGGTATAGACGATCCGCAAAATCCTTTATACCATTGTTAATAATCCCCCTTGCCACATGACTCGTTGCCGCCGTTTGGGGGCTTCCGGGCTTGTAGGTGGAGCGGCCAAGGTTCTTGGCCGCTCTCCCTATCACCTCCAACTAATTTTGTCATGTCCTTTTCTTTCTCCTCCTTTCTAGTTTTTGTTTTTCCCTCTTCCGCTTTCTCCTGGGGCTGCCATCAGAGGCCGGTCTCCCACCCTT
>CM064512.1:4792760-4807760 GCA_032716605.1 Paralithodes platypus
ATTAGATCATATTAGTTTGAGAACCTATGGTTATATTAGAGTGTATGATTTAGAAGAACCTATGTATGCGGAGGGTGATGGGAGAGTCGATGTATGTAGTTAAGAGAGAACTATGGTATCGGAGGGGTTATTGGAGATCGATTTATTGCAGTTTAAGAAGACCCTATGGTATTCGGAGGGTGTATTGGGAGATCGACTGTTACCCTTTGAGCACATAGGAGGTAGATCATAAACTAAAAATCGTCTAATGTACCAAATACGATGGTCATTACGTTATGGTGCTGAAGGGGTTAAGGGGAGATTTCCACTGGGGACTTTTTTTTCCCCCTTTCTCCCTCATGTCTAGCCACATTTTTTTTAAGATTTCAAGCCGTGGGCCCCATTAGTTTGGCGATTTTAAGAACCCTCGCCCCATTTTGTCAATTTTAGACCATTCTTGCCATTTAGGTGTCGATTTTTCCTGGCGAGCGATAGCAAGATGTAATTTAAGGAACCGGCCTTCGGCCGGGCATTTGCTACCGAAAAATGTACAAATTTATCTTGAAAGGGGGTAAGGGGAGTAATTTTAAGCTTGATGGAAGTCTAGGGAATCAACTAAAAACCTCCCCTTAATAGAGGAGTATTTTTTTTCTATGTGATTGAGGGAGGCAAAAGGCAGAATTGCCTATAGCGAGTGCCTCCCCCATAGTTGAAAGAGTGACAGGGCCAAAATCAAGGGACGATCGAGCCAAAACGCCTGGACACACGGAGTTTGCAGCAATTTAGGTCATAGGAAGAGCGAAAGACTGATTCTGGGAGAGAGTTCCAGAGCTCAGCTGTTGAGTAGAAGAAAGTTTGAGAGTAACGTTTCACTCTTGGGTTGGAGAGTTGCACAGAGTAGGGGTGGGATTGAGTTGCAAGACGGGACATGTGCCCTACGTAAAGGAGGTGTATGCACTGGGAAAGCTCTGAGGAACACAGTATTGTAGTAGCGATAGAATAGCGAGAGAGATGCACCTTGGCGGCGGAGAGAGAGAGATTGAAGAGAGTTGGTGAGTGGACGGAAGTTAATGATACGAAAGGCCTTCCTTTCAACTTTGTCTAGGAGAGCGGTGTGAGAGAACCTCCCACAGGTGAACAATACTCAATCCAAGGACGCACTATGCCCCTGTACAGCAAGAAGCTGTGCTGGGGAAAAGAACCCCTAAGGCGGTTGAGCCACGCCCAGCTTCTGGGAGGCTGCCTTAGCAAGACTGGTAATATGGTCCTTCCAGAGAGCAGAAGAAAAGAGACGCCAAGAATATTGAGAGAAGATGAAGGGTTGATTTTTGTATTGTTGAAGAATAAGGGATAGGTCCGCTGGGAGATTGAGGTAAGCTGTTGTAATATAGTGCCAGATGATATGAAACCGAGTATAAGTAGTCTGTTTCTTTTCAACTGACGGTCAATTGCAAAGTCCCATAAAGTTTCCTCAGTGATTTGAAGATTTTGTAGTGATGTATATGGTGCTAATCATATACACTAGTATATACCCAGGCACATACCCCATAACTGGGGGTGGTCAACTCGAGACAGAGCCCGAACAGAAACAATATTTATAGTTCCAGTTCTTAGGGTCCGGGACCACTTTCGCGTTCCCTCGCCCCTTGCTCGTCTAGTAGGAGAATTATACAAGGGGACGAGGATTTCTAGCCTCCTACCCCCCAGAAGGAAAACTAGGACAGTAAATGAGAAAGACAGAAACAGCTAAGGTTGGGTAGAGGATGCCAAACCTCACTCTGGATAGGACCCGCCCTCACCCAACATTAGTGATATATAGATTTAATGAATCCGACGCCCACACAAACAAACAAAACCACAGACATACACACACAACGGACACACATTCCAAACACACACACACACACAATCACAAACACACACATATTCACAAACACACACACATTCACAAACACACACATACATACACACACACACACCAACGGACACACATTCACAAACACACACACACATTCACATTCACACACACACACAGCCCGTAGCCTAGTAGGTAGCGCTCTCGTCTCACACACGAGGGGTCGGGGGTTCAATCCCCCGGCCGGGCGGAGACAAATTGGGCTTGTCTCCTTTCATGTGTTAGCCCCAGTTCACCTAGCTGTAAATAGGTTCCTGGAATAAGTGGACGACATTGTGACGTCCCATCTGGGGTTGGCAAAAATGGTACAAGGCGAGATGGGTATCCGGTTCACCTAAGCTGATGGCTACCTAAGCCTTCGGGCGAGACGGTACCGTCTATAGTGAGAATGGTACCATACAGATCCACCCTAAGCCTTCGTTTCCGATGTCGCCAATTGGCTAAAAATACAGACTACACACACATCCACAGCCATTCCAACGATACATATAACACCTAGACATATAGGAGCATAGAAATAACGAGCATGCTCACTCCCGCAATACAACTAGAGTAAGTACGAGAGTAAGTACAAACAGACACACACACACACACACATTCACAAACACACACACACACACACATTCACAAACAGGCACACACACACACACACACATTCACAAACACACACACACACACACACACACATTCACAAACAGACACACACACACACATTCACAAACACACACACACACACACACATTCACAAACACACACACACACACACCTTTCCTTTCCATTGTTGGCAGCAAGTCTATGAAAAACTACCTAACTTTGTGGGAGAACAGTGGAAACTGGTATTAAACGGCGGTGGTGGAGGGGAGGAGGGGAGGGGAGGGGTGGAGGAGGGGAGGAGGCAGGGGAAGCTTAAGGGGAGATGGTCTCTTGTTGTTCTGGACCCCCTTCTCCCTCATGCTTAGCCCCTTTCGTTTTGAGATTTTAAGACGTTTGCCCGATTAGTTTGGCGATTTTTAAGACCTTTTGCCCCGCTTCTTTGTCATTTTTAAGACCTTTCGTGCTATTTAGGTGTCGATTTTGTTTCCTGCCGAACGAAAGTGAGCCTGTAATTTTGGAAGAACCGGCCTTCGGACGGGACACTTTCTACCGAAAAAATTACAAATTTATCTTGAAGGGGGTTCTAGGGGGTGTTTTCTAAGCTTGATGGAGGTCTAGCATGGAAACTAAAAAATACAGTAAATTTATAAATACCTGAAATCAAGAACTATTTCCTTAAACACACACTTGGACAAATACATTAAGGGGAGGTGTTTAGTTTGTACCCTAGACCTCCATCAACCTTAAAATTACTCCCTTGACCCTCTTCACGATAATTTGTACATTTTTCGGTAGAAAAAATGTCCCGGACGAAGGCCGTTTCCTATTATAATTACAAGCTCGCTATCGCTCGCCAGGAAAAAATCGACACTAAATGGCACGAAATGTCTAAAAATTGACAGAAATGGGGCGAAAGTTCTTAAAATCGACAAACTAATGGGGCGAACGTCTTAAAATCTCAATAGCAGTGGAGTTAAACATGAGGGAGAAAGGGGTCCAGAAAATAATCCCTCAAGTGGAAATCCCCTTAAACATACAGCACACTAACCATATAATACAGTACAGTGGTGACAATAACAATACAATCCTCCACCACTTCTCCACCTCCTCCACTACTAACCACAGCGAATGGGGTCACACATCAAAGTAGAACAGGCGAGGCTAGGTGGAGCAAGGTTGGGTAAGGTCAAACATGGGTGCTTGGCGGGGTTGGCTTGGTTAGGTCACTTTAAGGGAGATAGGGGTTCTTGGGCATGTGTTTTAAAAGTTGATGGAGGTCTAGGGAGGAAACTAAACAATGAATTCAAAATATACATAAATGAGCAAATAAATACGCCAATCCCCCCTTAACCCTTTTACGCACATATGACGCAGAGGTTTCCAGATTAGCAATAAGAAATAGAGTTCTCTCACACTCATATAATACCTCTCCAAAATTAGTTTTCTGCCCACAGCTAACTCAAAGACAACTGCAGAGGTTGAAGTAACTAATCAAAAGGTTTCTAAATACCCTGATGGTAACAAAGGCTAAAGTATCCCCAATAGGCTCAAAATCGCGTCATATGTCAGAGAGGGTAATTAGGTCATTTTGAGAATCTTGGCTCAATCAGTACTAACGATATCCCATTATCCTTCAAGTATTTCAGCCAAAAAATATCATCAATCGAATTCTCTTTCTTGATATACCAAAGTGGATTAAAATATCGATAGGATTCTCGGCTGGCGTTTCGGGGGGGGGGGGGGGGGGGGGGGGGCAATTTCACGCGTTTTATGTTGTTTCATTAGCATGATCGTGTTTTTGCATTATGGAGAGAGATGAATGGCTTGGTGCGTGATAGATATTTTCCAGTCGTTCTTTTCGAGTCATTCGCTGTTAGAATCCTCCACATTATCACACAACATCGCTATCTACAGTATACTCGAAGAAAGCTTATATTCTTTGTTTATAGTCTGGTTCTTACCTTTAATTTCCAAGTACTCTCTCTCTCTCTCTCTGTCCAGGCCATTAGTGTGGTAATAGGTTAATGGTGATAATAGGGGTGATAACATTGTAAAGGTTAATCAAACCTACCCACGCAGAAGGTACTATTACTAGCTCTCTCTCTCTCTCTCTCTCGTCCGGCATTAGTGTGGTAATAGGTTAATGGTGATAATAGGGGTGATAACATTGTAAAGGTAATCAAACCTACCCAGCAGAAGGTACTATTACTAGCTCTCTCTCTCTCTCTCTCTCTCTCTCTCTCTCTCTCTCTCTCTCTCTCTCTCTGTCCAGGCCATTAGTGTGGTAATAGGTTAATGGTGATAATAGGGGTGATAACATTGTAAAGGTTAATCAAACCTACCCACGCAGAAGGTACTATTACTAGCTCTCTCTCTCTCTCTCTCCTCTCCCTCTGTCCAGGCCAGTGTGGGTAATAGGTTAATGGTGATAATAGGGGTGATAACATTGTAAAGGTTAATCAACCTACCCACGCAGAAGGTATATAGCTTATCTCTCCCTCTCTCTCTCTCTCTCTCTCTCTCTGTCCAGGCCATTAGTGTGGTAATAGGTTAATGGTGATAATAGGGGTGATAAATTGTAAAGGTTAATCAACTACCCACGCAGAAGGTACTATTACTAGCTCTCTCTCTCTCTCTCTCTCTCTCTCTCTGTCCAGGCCATTAGTGTGGTAATAGGTTAATGGTGATAATAGGGGTGATAACATTGTAAAGGTTAATCAAACCTACCCACGCAGAAGGTACTATTACTAGCTCTCTCTCTCTCTCTCTCTCTCTCTCTCTCTCTCTCTCTCTGTTTTTTGTTTTTCTGTTTTTGTTTTCGGTTAGGCCTATTTAAGTAAGTGAAGCGACCTGAAGGGAGTGAAGTGTTTTTAAAGTGAGTTTAGTGTTTTTAAAGTGAGTTAAGTGTTTTTAAGTGAGTGAAGTGAACTGAAGAAAGTGATCGTCACCATGCCTCGTGCCTGTACGAACTGCGCCGGTAGGTTTGGTGCTTCCATGTTTGCTCCTGCCGATCCACAAGTCTGCCGACTCTGCCAGCAACGAGAGGATTTGACAGCAAAATTGGATGAAGCCCTCAACAAGATCAACGCCCTCACCAGGAAGCTGGAATCACTCCAAGAGTTTGTAACACTCAACGTTGGAGTATCACTAACTCAAATTGTTTCAACTCCAGCATCCACCACCGCCCCAACGTCATCTGCCAACAATCCAACACCTGCAGTAGACACTGCAGCAGATGCTTCTGACGAACCTGAGCCGACATCAAACCAGGACAGCCGCCCTGTTCACCTTAGTCTCTCCCCCACTCCTCGTGCAAGAAGCCTGCTAGCACGAACAGTACCAACCCCCCGTTCTAACCACTCCTCTCCGCGACCTGTACGTAGAGTCCCGCCACCACAGGTTTCCGGATTTACACCAGTGAGGAACGGTGCACGGCCAACGCAGAAAAGGTCTCATCTACCAGTCACAATGTCCAACAGATTTGAGATATTGGTAGAGATGGAAGACGAACCAGAAGAGACCAGGCTCGTTGGGGATTCCATCCTACGAGGACAGGTCGAAAAGTTCTGCGACAGAGTCCCAAATCAACGAAAAAGATTTTGCATCCCAGGAGCTGGACTGGACGACATTGTGGAAGCCTTCGAAGATACCACAAAGGATGCAAATGAAAATACCCTTTTTGTCATCCATGCTGGTTCAAATGACGTCATGCGCACCAGATCCGAAGAGTTGATGGAGAAATATCGCAAGATGATCCAGCACTACAAAAACAAGTCAAGGAATATCATCATCTCAGGCATTCTCCCCAAGATCGACGCACCTGACAAATTCTACGACAAGGCTTTCAGCACAAATAGCCGACTAAAACATTTGTGTCTGAGGGAAGAAGTTGAATTCATCAACCTCTGGGACAACTTCTACAACCAGCCTACTCTGTTCCGCAAGGATGGCACTCATCTAAACCCTGTGGGTTCAGCACGCATGGGTCGTCTCCTACACGAAGCAGTCCGCAGCCATGGATCAAAAAACGCCATCCGAGAAGAAGCAGCAGTGACATAAATCATCCAACGCCAAGAAAAAAACAGAGGCAACCGAGGACCACCAGCGATAAGGACCGAAGACAGCGAGGACCGAGGACAGCCATGAACATAAATGTAGATCCGACAAGAACCAAAAATATTATTAAAGAGCGTTCCGTGAGTTCTAAAATAACAAATTTAAAGGTTTTCTATGCAAACGCTCGTAGCATACGCAATAAATTTTCAGATTTAGAGGAGCTAGTGTTTACAGAAAATTTATGATGTGATTGGCATAACAGAATCTTGGCTCAATACAGAAGATAGAGACTTTTTAGCAGAGTATTCACTTCCCGGTTATGTAATGTTTGAGAAAAGCCGAATAAATCGAAATGGAGGTGGCGTTTTATTTTATATCAAAGAAAGTCTTAACCCTACCCTCTTGTCAAAACCTCAAATTGTGAACGTCGACGCATCTTTTGTGCTAATAAAGAATAATAAAGGTACCAAAATAATACTTGCATTAATATACAGACCTCCAGCTCAATCAGTGCAAACTGACCGAGATATTTACGAACAAATTGCAGATGTAAGTAACTCACAAGATACCGTAATTTTTGGTGACTTTAATTTACCTGTGACCAAGTGGGGCGATACTCTTACTTCACACTCCGGACATGACTTGTATACGAACTTGCAAGAGAGTTCGCTTTATCAATTTGTTGGAACGCCGACCCGTGGTAATAACGTTCTTGACATTGTACTTGCAACAAAAGAAGAATTAATAGAGAATTTGAATGTTGGTGATGAATTCAGTAACAGCGACCATCGTACGATAACTTTCACTTTAAAGTTTACTAGTAACGAACCAAATAGTAGCATCGAAAAAGTCCCTAATTTCAAGAAAGCAAACTTCCATAAACTTAGAGCTATGTTTAAAGAAACTGACTGGAGCTTTTTAATTCACAATAACGACATAAATACATCTTGGAAGTTATTCGAAGCCACTTACCTAAAAGCAGTGCAAGACTGCATACCATCGAAAACTCGGCGTCCAGGCCATAATAATAAGCCCAAATGGTGGAATAAAGATATTTCAAACTGCCTGCTTGCTAAAAAATTTGCTAATGATAGATTAAAAATCCTCACAAAATGACGAAAGAACGGCTGAAATTTGTAGAGCTACGACGCAAAGCCAAAAAGTTAATTAAGCAAAAGTAAAAAGACCTTAGAGTTACATATTGCGAATCAAAGTAAAACAAACCCGAAAGAATTCTATAGTTATATCAGAAAGAAAAAAGTCGTTACTTCAACTGTTGGACCGTTAGTCGATGAAAATGGAGAATACACCAAAGACGAAGAACAAATGAGTAATGCCCTCAATACCTTCTTTGCATCAGTTTTTACAACAGAAGACCTCAGTGATATCCCTACACCATCGCCGATTCAGATTGATAATTCAGATGTTCTAAGCAATATCACCGTTACAGAGAGAGAAGTATTGAATTGTTTAGATAAACTCAAGGTAAATAAAACGCCTGGACCTGATACAATCTCGCCTAGAGTTCTAAAGGAAGCTAAGGATGAGCTCTCTAAACCACTGACATTACTATTCAATAAATCCTTGCAGTCTGGAACTATGTCCGATCAGTGGAAGCTAGCCAACGTAACACCGATATTCAAAAAAGGCAGCAAATCCCTACCCAGTAAACTATCGTCCAATTAGCTTAACCTCAGTTGTATGTAAAATGCTAGAAACGGTCATAAGAGACAGACTCGTAAATCACTTAGAGGAAAATAACATACTTAAAGATACTCAACACGGCTTTCGTAAAAAAACGTTCCTGTTTAACAAACCTCTTAGACTTCTTCCACGATATCCTCAACCTCTACGATGAGAGTAAAGCTGTAGATATTATATACCTTGATTTTCAAAAGGCCTTTGACAAAGTTCCCCACAAACGTTTACTGCTAAAACTAAAAGCGCATGGAATACAAGACGGTGTGTTGAAATGGATAGAAAATTGGCTCAGCGACAGAAAGCAAAGAGTAGTCATAAACGGTAAGGCATCAAAATGGACCAATGTAAGTAGCGGGGTACCCCAGGGATCGGTACTAGGACCAATTCTCTTTCTAATTTACATCAACGACATAGATGAGGGTCTCACCTGTACAATCTCAAAATTTGCTGACGATACAAAAATTGCAAATAGCGTACTCTCAAAAGAACAAGTTGACGATATGCAACACAATCTAGATAAATTGTCATGTTGGGCCCAAATTTGGCAAATGAGTTTCAATGCGGATAAATGTAAAGTACTACATATCGGATACCTAAATGAGAAAGCAAACTATTCGATGAATGGCACTCAGCTTAAGAATGTAAACAGAGAAACCGATCTGGGAGTAACAATATCGAGTAACCTAAAACCGAGTCAACAATGTTCAGAAGTTGTTAAGAAGGCAAACAAAATAATTGGCTTTATAGGCAGGTCATTTGAGCATAAATCCAAAGAAGTTATCCTAACCCTTTACAATTCATTAGTCCGCCCTCTTCTGGAATACTGCGTTCAATCCTGGTGCCCTTATTACCAAAAAGATATAAACAAGCTAGAACGAGTTCAACGTAGAGTTACCAAAATGATACCTAGCCTAAAGAACAAACCATACGAAGAGCGTCTTAGAGAATTAAATCTATTTCCTTTAACCCAGCGCAGATTAAGAGGTGACTTAATTCAAGTGTTCAAAATCATCAAAGGCATCGACAATATGAACTGTAGTAAGTACTTCACTGTCGACCAATCTAATTACACGCGGGGAAACGGTTGCAAAATTATTGGTAAATCTTTTAACTCACACGAATCTAAGAATTTCTTCTTCAATCGAGTTGTCAACTTGTGGAATGGGCTTCCCCGAAACGTTATAGACTGCATCACCGTTGATTCATTTAAACTCCGCCTAGACAAATATCTCGCATCAAACCCGCGACTGACTGCGTTTTGTAAATGAATAACTTTATTTTATCCCCCCCTCAGTTACTAACCCATCTGTCCCCTACTAACTTCCTAATCCTGCCACGGACATTAGTTCCAGGGCAGTAATTCCCTTTCCAATGTTCCCTTACCCACTCTAAACCACTGTTTGGACACTTGATCCTCAGTGTTTTGGAGGACAAGCAACCTAGAAGGGTCACTAGATCTGTTGTTGCTTGATTTCCTTTGTACTCCTTTGTACTCTGTCCAGGCCATTAGTGTGGTAATAGGTTAATGGTGAT
The DNA here is from genome assembly GCA_032716605.1 of Paralithodes platypus. NCBI lineage: Eukaryota > Metazoa > Arthropoda > Malacostraca > Decapoda > Lithodidae > Paralithodes > Paralithodes platypus. The sequence continues at coordinate 4,802,539 of CM064512.1, forward strand.
AATAGGGGTGATAACATTGTAAAGGTTAATCAAACCTACCCACGCAGAAGGTACTATTACTAGCTCTCTCTCTCTCTCTCTCTCTCTCTCTCTCTCTCCCTCTGTCCAGGCCATTAGTGTGGTAATAGGTTAATGGTGATAATAGGGGTGATAACATTGTAAAGGTTAATCAAACCTACCCACGCAGAAGGTACTATTACTAGCTCTCTCTCTCTCTCTCTCTCTCTCTGTCCAGGCCATTAGTGTGGTAATAGGTTAATGGTGATAATAGGGGTGATAACATTGTAAAGGTTAATCAAACCTACCCACGCAGAAGGTACTATTACTAGCTCTCTCTCTCTCTCTCTCTCTCTCTCTCTCTCTCTGTCCAGGCCATTAGTGTGGTAATAGGTTAATGGTGATAATAGGGGTGATAACATTGTAAAGGTTAATCAAACCTACCCACGCAGAAGGTACTATTACTAGCTCTCTCTCTCTCTCTCTCTCTCTGTCCAGGCCATTAGTGTGGTAATAGGTTAATGGTGATAATAGGGGTGATAACATTGTAAAGGTTAATCAAACCTACCCACGCAGAAGGTACTATTACTAGCTCTCTCTCTCTCTCTCTCTCTCTCTCTCTCTCTCTCTCTGTCCAGGCCATTAGTGTGGTACTAGGTTAATGGTGATAATAGGGGTGATAACATTGTAAAGGTTAATCAAACCTACCCACGCAGAAGGTACTATTACTAGCTCTCTCTCTCTCTCTCTCTGTCCAGGCCATTAGTGTGGTAATAGGTTAATGGTGATAATAGGGGTGATAACATTGTAAAGGTTAATCAAACCTACCCACGCAGAAGGTACTATTACTAGCTCTCTCTCTCTCTCTCTCTCTGTCCAGGCCATTAGTGTGGTAATAGGTTAATGGTGATAATAGGGGTGATAACATTGTAAAGGTTAATCAAACCTACCCACGCAGAAGGTACTATTACTAGCTCTCTCTCTCTCTCTCTCTCTCTCTGTCCAGGCCATTAGTGTGGTAATAGGTTAATGGTGATAATAGGGGTCATAAAATTTTAAAGGCAAATCAAACCTACCCACGCAGAAGGTACTATTACTGGCAAACCTTACGCTCGCTCTCTCTCTGTATATATATAGATAGATAGATAAATAGGTAGATAGATAGATAGATAGATAAATAGATAGATAGATGCATACATACATACATACGTTACAGTCAGCCTGCCTTTTGTCTCCTCCATACACATAGAGAAAACACATACATACATACAGTACATACGTACATACAAACATACATAGATAGATATACAATTATACATACATACATACATACATACATAGATTTTTTTTTTTTTTACAATAACTGTATGGACAGTTTTTCGATGCTATAAATGCTTGAAGTTACGGTGACAATTATTGCTGCAGGGTGTTCGGGTGTCACGATATTGATGGTGGTAGTTGTGATCAAAGTTACGACAGTGGTGGGAGTGTCATGGTTCAGTGTTTAGTGACTGTGGTGGTGGTAGTGGTAGTAGTTATGGTGGTACACTCGGATACCATAGAGTCTAGTCCTATCTATCTATCTATCTAACTATCATCTATCTATCTATCTATCTATCTATCTATCTATCCATCTATCTATCTACTGAGGCGCATACCCCATTTGTTTTTCTCTCTAGCCCACTAATACAAATTCGTAGACTTCACCCTTTTTCCAATTATGGACGCATATCTTTGGAAACAAATATATGAATAATATTTTGTTATAATGCAACGGCCAAACAATATACACTAGATGCATTGCAAGCTATATCCACTAATCAATCTATATAGCTATAATTGCATACTTATGGTCCCCCCCCCCCCCCCTCCCCCCAAGAATCCCGGGTGGATCATATACTTTCATTCATTTCATTGGGAGGTGTTTAGTGTTGGCAGTGAAATATATAAATTAGATTATTTTAAAACAAAAATATACACACACACACACACACACACATATACTCACGTAGACCCAAACACACAATGATCACCCACCTCGCTAGGCATACTAACCTACACATGTTCTGAGAGAGAGAGAGAGAGAGAGATTTACATATATTTACATAGATACACTGGCCACACAGACCTTACGATCCAAACGAGGTGGTCAGGACTTAATTCTAGTAGAGATGGCATATCCGATAGAAAAGGAAAGTTAAAGGAAAGGATAGAAAAGAAGAAGGCTCTCTCCCCACCTTCCGTTCGAGAGAGAGCGAGAGCGAGAGCGAGAGCGAGAGAGAGAGAGAGAACGAGAACGAGAACGAGAGCGAGAGAGAGAGAGAGCGAGCTGTCACAAACAAAGGAGTGTGTGTCTGTCTGCAGCGGCCGGAACCATCCCCTTTAACACCATCACCACCACTGGCACCTCTCACACACAAACATGTACTACTCCACCACACGCACCTCACAACACACAAACATGTACTCCACCACACGCACCTCACATACTCCACTACACCACGTACTCCATCACGCACTCTACCATACACACACAGTCGAGAAATTACACGATTTTGGTCCGAACTGCCATCAAGTTTTCAATCTTCCACACACACACACACACACAGTTCAGCTTACACAGACACGCTCCCCACCAAGCGTACATAGTCTATTGAACACACCTCTCACATATGCACTTAAGGGGAGGTTTTTAGTGTGTTTCCTAGACTACCATCAAGCTTGAAATTACACCCCCTTGACCCCCTTTCAAGATAAATTTGTACATTTTTCGGTAGAAAAATTTCCCGGCCAAAGGCCGGTTCCTCTTAAATTACAGGCTCGCCAGGAAAAAATCGAAACCTAAATGGGACGAAAGATCTTAAAAGTGACATAATTGGGGTGAAACTTCTTAAAATCGCCAAACTAATGGGGCGAACGTCTTAAAACTTCAAAAGCAATGGGGCTAAATATAAGGGAGAAAGGGGTAAAGAAAAAATCCCTCAAGTGGAAATCTCCCCTTAAGGAGATGATGATAATGCTGATGATGATGACTATTATTATTATTTCACCTCCTCGTCCTTCCCCTTCATAGTGCCATTTTCGCAACCACCTTCTTCGCGTTTCCCTGTTCACCAATTTCTGCTTTCATATCTTTCCCGGACCAATTGATTCAGTCTGCCAATAACGTCACCTCATTATAATGTCCGTGCAAGTTTTAATCCCCTCGATATCCATATTATCTTATCTTGAACAATTAACACCAGCGTTTTAATGCCTGCAGTAAATCAGTTTTTTTCCCTCGATCATTAAGGTTAATTTGTGTTGTCCTCCCTCCCCAGTCTCTCTCTCTCTCTCTCTCTCTCTCTCTCTCGTATATTTCACTCCAACACTTTTACGCTTCTCCTCTCCGCGCAGAGCATTATAGTAATTTCTACTTATATTCTCATTTATTATACGACTGTCAGACCTTTAATATTAGCGTTCGTCTTTTGTCTCCTCCCCCTCTTTTCCTGTTTTTCTCCACCATCTTCTTATGTCCTCTTCTTCCTTGTCTTCCGGATATTTGTTTGCCTCTTCCTCCTCCTCTTCTTCTTCTTCTTCCTCCTCCTCTTCCTCTTCTTCCTCCTCCTCCTCCTCTTCCACCTCCACTTCGTCCTCCTCTCCTCCTCTTCCACCTCCACTTCGTCCTCCTCTCCTCCTCCTCCTCTTCCACCTCCACTTCGTCCTCCTCCTCCTCTTCTTCCTCCTCCTCCTCCCCGGTCGCTGATCCACTTTGCCTAACGACAGGATAGTAAACACTCTTTCATTTCCCTTGTTCCCCCCTCCAGTCTTCCATATTTATTTTTGTCCAGTCTCTTTACCTCTTCATTGTATCTCCATCGCTAAAACCAATCATTCTCTCTATGCAATCGTCTCTAATCTGGATCTTGTACAACCTTGCTACTGCACACACACATAAATAAAAAATAAAACAATTATATATATTATACTTCCCTCTTTCTCCTTTTCCAACCTTCTTCTTTCCTCTCACGTGTCTTGCTTATCTCCCCCCCCCTCTCTCTCTCTCTCTCTCTCTCTCTCTCTCTCTCTTATTTTATCTGAAGGCTCTTTCGTGGCAATAGGTCTTCCCCTTGATCCTCTCATTTGCACTATCTTTCTTGTATATTTTTACGTTTTATTATAGATTTGCCTTATTATTATATATTTTGTTTTCACCAGCCAATTTCACTTCTAAACTCAATTATTAACAAAACATATTCAATACTGGGTTTGCGAACTGAATATTTAAGTTAGGAATGATAACTTAATTTTGGAAGAATAGACATATACATGCTGACCAGGACACACCCACACACACCCACCCACACATACACACTCACCCACCTACCCACACACCCACCCACCCACACACACATTCACATTCACCGACACACACACCCACCCACCCACACACACATACACACTCACCCACCCACCCACACACACACAGGACATCAGCCAATACATTATTAATTCAATCGTTCATATTTTCTTTCCAAACAGAAAGCATGAATTGTGTCCACGTTCAAGTGGGTAACTTTACACTAACTTGGTACACTGGGACAAATATACTGTATCGTGTCGCCGCTGTCATTACGTTTTGTTACCTGTGTTCTGTATTAATGTCTGTCAGATGTTGAATAGGGTGTGCAAAGATAGGAACATGTTTGTATATCCGCTGTCATTACGTTTGGCTCGCTGTGTGCTGTATTAATGTCTGTCGGATGTTGAATAGGGTGTGTAAATATAGGAACATGTTTGTATATCTCACTGGAAACGATGAAGTAATGCTTAAATAGTGTTGATACCAATTATTGATCGAAATATACTTGGTGCCACGACATCACAAATTTGACCTCCCACACAACACAACTTAGTCCAGCTCGGCACTCTAAAGCCGCTGTCACACGAGCAGTTTTTCCGTCAATTTTCCATGAGCAAATATTTTCTTGTATTATTTCGGGACTTTTTCGCCCTGGTATCGGTAATTAGACTGATGGTAGATTATGTTAGACGGCTAAATTCTGATAAAAGTGAGATTTGTTAAGCTTCCAGACCATAATTGCCTGTACAAATTGCTCGAAAAAGTGAGATTTGTTAAGCTTCCAGACCATAATTGCCTGTACAAATTGCTCGAAAAAGGGCTTGTGTGACTTCAGCTTGACAAATGGGACTTCTGACCTCCCATTCTAAACTCAACTTTA
>CM064512.1:4812760-4827760 GCA_032716605.1 Paralithodes platypus
ACACACTCCTACACACACACAAACACACTCATACATGTACACATACACACCCACACACACACACACACACACCACACACCCATACACACACACACCACATACACACAAACACACTCATACACACCCACACACACACACATACACACCCACACACTCATACATGCACCACATACACACACACCCACCCACACACTCATACACCCATCATACATTCCCTTCAAAGGCTGGATGGTGAACCAGTCAAAACAAGACCATCAGAATCCCATACATTTGCCACTTTTGCATGTCCATAGGGATGTGTGTGTTTTTTTAAACCCAGATGATGCCAGTTTGTAATGTACACTCGGTCAAAGAAGTATCTGTACCCCTACGATTATTATCTGGTGTGTACAGCTCGGTAGGTCGTAGGTAGTATAGGTAGGATAGATCAATATAGCTGTAGGTAGAGATGCCAACCCTACCAAGCTGTACACACAATATGATTAGGGTAGGGGTGCAGATACTTTTTTGACCGAGTGTTCAATTACTGATATGACTACATGTTCGTGAGATCCTGCGATTTTCGTTATGCAAATTTATAAATTTAGATTGATGTTCAGATCAAATCAGCATTACGTTAATATATACATCTTCTGTATTTATTTATATACATAGTTGATCGGTCTGAACATCAATCTAAATGGGTATATTTGCATAACGAAAATCCCTAGAGATCACGAACATTTGTCAGTAGCTGTACAATCGGGGGTAGTAAGTGTTGTCGTAGATTCCAGTGGTTATCGCTCAAAATGTGTTATTGGTATCTTTATAGTTACTGGGAAAAGTAGGCAAGATATACTGTAAATCGGAAATTAAAAATAAACAAATTCTTAACAAATTGAAATTCGGTGTAGCCTTCATGAGAACTTTTACGTTAAGGAATCTGCATATATGTAAATGCATAAGGTCTTTGAGATAAAATGCCACGCCTTTAGGGAAGAGTTTGAATAGCCCAATGTTTATGTGAAAGGGGTACATATATCAAAGGATACAAGGTATTCAAAAGCTAGTGGATAGAACATTTCCAAACGTTAATCAAAGCCATGGGGGATTTGGGTGAATTTATATGTGTGTGTGTGTGTGTGTTGTTTGTGTAAACTATGTGTGTATGTAGCTTGTGTAAACCATGTGTGTATGTAGCTTGTGTAGTCTGTGTGTGTATGTTGTTTGTGTAAACCATGTGCGTATGTAGCTTGTGTAGTCTGTGTGTATGTTATTTATGGTCTAACAAAGTCTGTGTGAACTTTTCCTCAGTATGAGTCACGGGAATTTGCAATCATTGGGAGAGTTCAGGCGTGTTCACGATCTGACATTCAAACTTGTTATTTGGAATACTGTTGACGAAGAATATATTGGATATAAAGTCATGATTTTAGCTTGCATATATATATATATATATATATAGTATATGTGAAAGTCGATATGCAAATGCTATGAGAACCAGAGAAGATTGTGTAATTTTCCATTAGAGTCTGTGTACCGAGTCGGTGTACATAGGTGAACTGGTGTGTACGTGTGTATGACTGTATTGTACGTGGTGGGTGATATAGGGACTGTCAGTGTCAATATCCAGGCAGTGTACAGATATTGGGGGAGAGAGTTGTGTGGGTAGTATATGTGTGTGTGTGTGTGTGTGTGTGTGTGTGTGTGTGTGTGTGTGTGTGTGTGTGTGTGTGTGTGTGTGTGTGTTATATGTGGATGAGGGAGACAAAAGGCTAAACTGCCTGTGACGAGTGCCTCCCCCAGAGTTAAAAGAGTGACAGGGCCAAAATCAAAGAATGTTCGAGCCAAAGTGTCTGGACACACGGAGTTTGAAACAATTTAAGTCATAGTTTAAGGGAAATATGGATTCAGGGAGAGAGCTCCAGAGTTCAGCTGTTGGATAGAAGAAAGATTGGGAGTATCGTTTCACTCTTGAGTTGGAGAGTTGTACAGAGTATGTGTATGTGTGTGTGGGTGGGTGTGTGTGTGTGTGTGGGTGTGTGTGTGTGTGTGTGTTAGAACGAGTAGTGCATTTCAGTCACTTAGTCAATCCCGATAATAGCAAAACCTGTGAATAGATTTTCCTTGAATAGAGACCAACAAAGCTATTAGTTAATAGAGACCAACAAAGCTATTAGTTAATTGGATTACTTTTTCATAAGCATTTTTCGTTCCATTTTCCTTTTCCATTTAAACAATATAAACAAAGAGCATTAACCCCTTCAGTACGATGCCGTCATTTTCATCATATTTGAGATACCAATATATGCTTTTCTATAGGCTTATAATCAACCTCTAGGACTCAGAGGTGTTAACCCTTTCAAACGCCAATACGCATTTCTGTTCTGTTTTCTGGTCATTATTAGACGATTTTATTCAGATTAGGAAGGGTATATGGAAGTCAGAGGGTTGATTGAGATAGCCTTTACCCTTTTAATACCCACAGATCCTTCCTAAGCTGCTTAACATCGTCTAATGGTAGCCAAAATAAACTGCCAAAACGCGTCAGAGCTTGAGAGGGTTAACATGGTCTCAATGAACCCTCTGACCACCATGGGTCCTTTATACACTGCATAACATCTTCTAACTTTAGCCAGAATGAAAGGTAAGAAGGCGTTATGGTGCTGAAGGGGTTAAGGGGAGGTATTTAGTTTGTTCACTAGACCTCCATCAACCTTAAAATTACACCCCCTTGAGTCCCTTTCAAGATAAATTTGTACATTTTTCGGTAGAAAAATGTCCCGGCCAAAGGCCGGTTCCTCTTAAATTACAGGCTCGCTATCGCTCGCCAGGATAAAATCGACACCTGAATTGCACGAAAGGTCTTAATATGGGGTGAAAGTTCTTAAACTCGCTAAACTAATGGGGCAAACGTTTAATAATATCAAAAGCAATGGGGCTAAGCATGAGGAAAAAGCAAGAAAAAAAGAAATCCTCCAGTGGAGATCTCCCCTTAAAAGACAAAGACAATGGCATTTCTACACAGCCAACATGACGAATTTCGACATGTAACACACACATTTATAATCAAGCTAGAAATGATCACCCACGTCAAAGATTTCGACATGTAACACACACATTTATAATCAAGCTAGAAATGATCACCCACGTCAAAGATTTCGACATGTAACACACACATTTATAATCAAGCTAGAAATGATCACCCACGTCAAAGATTTCGACATGTAACACACACATTTATAATCAAGCTAGAAATGATCACCCACGTCAAAGATTTCGACATGTAACACACAATTTATAATCAAGCTAGAAATGATCACCCACGTCAAAGATTTCGACATGTAACACACACATTTATAATCAAGCTAGAAATGATCACCCACGTCAAAGATTTCGACATGTAACACACACATTTATAATCAAGCTAGAAATGATCACCCACGTCAAAGATTTCGACATGTAACACACACATTAATCAAGCTAGAAATGATCACCCACGTCAAAGATTTCGACATGTAACACACACATTTATAATCAAGCTAGAAATGATCACCCACGTCAAAGATTTCGACATGTAACACACACATTTATAATCAAGCTAGAAATGATCACCCACGTCAAAGATTTCGACATGTAATACACACATTTATAATCAAGCTAGAAATGATCACCCACGTCAAAGATTTCGACACGTAACACACATTTATAATCAAGCTAGAAATGATCACCCACGTCAAAGATTTCGACATGTAATACACACATTTATAATCAAGCTAGAAATGATCACCCACGTCAAAGATTTCGACATGTAACACACACATTTATAATCAAGCTAGAAATGATCACCCACGTCAAAGATTTCGACACGTAACACACATTTATAATCAAGCTAGAAATGATCACCCACGTCAAAGATTTCGACATGTAACACACACATTTATAATCAAGCTAGAAATGATCACCCACGTCAAAGATTTCGACATGTAACACACACATTTATAATCAAGCTAGAAATGATCACCCACGTCAAAGATTTCGACATGTAACACACACATTTATAATCAAGCTAGAAATGATCACCCACGTCAAAGATTTCGACATGTAATACACACATTTATAATCAAGCTAGAAATGATCACCCACGTCAAAGATTTCGACACGTAACACACACATTTATAATCAAGCTAGAAATGATCACCCACGTCAAAGATTTCGACATGTAATACACACATTTATAATCAAGCTAGAAATGATCACCCACGTCAAAGATTTCGACATGTAACACACACATTTATAATCAAGCTAGAAATGATCACCCACGTCAAAGATTTCGACATGTAATACACACATTTATAATCAAGCTAGAAATGATCACCCACGTCAAAGATTTCGACACGTAACACACACATTTATAATCAAGCTAGAAATTATCACCCACGTCAAAGCTTGCGACTCGAGCATCTCAAATCTCGCAATATAACTTCGGGTCTACATTAAGGGGGGAGATCGATCTCCACTCGAGGGATTTTTTTCTGGACCTCTTTCTCCCTCATGTTTAGCCCCATTGCGTTTGATATTATAAAACGTTTGCCCCATTAGTTTAGTGATTTTAAGAACTTTCACCCCATATTAAGACCTTTCGTGCAATTCAGGTGTCGATTTTATCCTGGCGAGCGATAGCGAGCCTGTAATTTAAGAGGAGCCGGCCTTCGGCCGGGACATTTTCTACCGAAAAATGTACAAATTTATCTTGAAAAGGACTCAAGGGGGTGTAATTTTAAGCTTGATGGAGGTCTAGGGAACAAACTAAATACCTTCCCTTAAACAATAAATACAAAGCCGGAAGGAAGAACAAAGGATTATTTGTTATCCCCACACTCGATGGAATTACAACAGAGGCGATGATTCCAATCTTGGCTGTGACCACCCCCGCATATCCTGCCTTAAAGCTGAGTAACACACACACTCTCTCTCTCTCTCTCTCTCTCTCTCTCTCTCTCACACACACACACACATTCTTCCTTTTAAGGGAGATGGTTCACTTTTTGGGCGATGTTTGACTGTATTCATTATTTTTCTAGTTTCCTCCCTAGACCTCCATCAAATTAAAACATAAAAACATCCATTAGATCCCCTTCTAGATTAATTTGTACATTTTTCGGTACAAACAAGTTCCGGCCAAAGGCCGGTTCTTCCGACATTACAGGCTCACTATCGTTCGCCAGGGAAAAAATCGACACCTAAATAACACGAAAGGTCTAAATATTGACGAAGAAATTGGGGCGAAAAGTCTTAAAATCGACTAGCTACTGGGGCAAACATCTTAACATCTGAAGAATAATGGGGCTAAACATGAGGGAGAAAGTGGTCCAGAAAACCGGCCCATCCCCCCCCTTAACCAGAACCCCTGTAATCATGAAATTCCTGGACGCAGAATTGGCTTTATACCGAACCGATATTGAAATTATAAACGATGGAAAATTTCAGCGATAGCGAAAGAATTGAGTGTATTGAGTGTATTGAGTGTATTGAGTGTATTGAGTGTATTGAGTGGATTGAGTGTATTGAGTGTATTGAGTGTATTGAGTGGATTGAGTGTATTGAGTGTATTGAGTGTATTGAGTGTATTGAGTGTATTGAGTGGATTGAGTGGATTGAGTGTATTGAGTGTATTGAGTGTATTGAGTGTATTGAGTGTATTGGGAAGCATTTGGTGAAGGTTAAACATCACAGTTTACATGTAGTTACTTCTCCTATGATATAGCAAATGCTTTTAAACAAATACAATTGATCTTCAATCTGTATGGTGAGAAAACAGTACAAGAATTGAAAAACCTATAATTTATATATATATATATATATATATATATATATATATATATATATGTGTGTGTGTGTGTGTGTGTGTGTGTAACTGCAACTGATTGGAAGGTTGATCGCGATATATTGACAAACTGAAACGGTACAGACAAAAAGTGAGAGAGAGAGAGAGAGAGAGAGAGAGAGAGAATAAGTAACGTCTGACTCCCTTATTTAGACAGAAGCAAACATAATGCTGACATAGAGTGACGTACCGGTACAGTATAATTATAGCATATGGTATATGTTCCATTAGTACTATTATACAACTGGTGGTATGATTTTCTGTTGTTAGTAAACGTGTCTTATTAGCAAGGGGATAATACCAGCTCATTTACTTTGATTTCCTTTATACTAGTTAAGGGGAGACTGGTCGTTTGTTTGGTCTATTCAATCATTTATTAATATTTTTGTTTAGTTTCCTCCCTAGACCTCCATCAAACTTAGAAAACCACCCCCTAGACCCCCCTTCAAGATAAATTTGTACATTTTTCGGTAGAAACATTTTCCGGCCGAAGGCCGGTTCCCCTTAAAATTGCAGACTCGCTATCGCTCGCCAGGAGAAAATCGACACCTAAATGGCACGAAAGGTCTTAAAATTGACAGCGAAATGGGGCGAAAGGTGTTAAAATCGCCAAACTAATGGGCCGAACGTCTTATAATCTCAAAACTAGTGGGGCTAAATATGAGGGAGAAGGGGTCCAGAAAAACGGTCTGCCTCCCCTTAATATTAGACGATATATTTGTGTCCACTCTTGAAGCACATGATGGTGTAATGGTTAGAGTGTTTAACCCTTTGGATGCGGGCTGTTTTGGGCTATTTAGGGCCTATTCAGGCACTCCTGAATGATAAATCAAGCATCTGCATTAAATGAAGTGTATTCTGCCGAAAACTAGACGAAAATAGCTTCAAAATGACACCAGAACGGACCGTATACGTGGTCTGGTTCACCCGCAGTGATCCCAGTGAAACGCGGGAACCCCGCTATTATGTAACACTCGCTCGCTTGGCTGCACTTATGAGAGAGACAGAGAGAGACTCGCCCGCCAACACAGCCTTGCTCAGTGAGCCGCTCGGTGCTCTGAGGGTCGGAGGTGGGCCCCTCACGCTCCCGCCCACTGTCACTCGATTCTTATGTTTTTTACAGGCTTTTAAAGCCTGGAAATTGCTGTAACTTGCCAAAACATTCCAGAACATCACCCGCAGCGAATGGGTTAAGATCTGTATGTGGTAACCCAGGTTCGAATCCCGGTGGGATCACATGCTTTCATTAATTTCGTTGGGAGGTGTTTGGTATGTGGAGTGAAATTAATGAATTAGATAAAATACAAGGCCGTGGTTGTGATAGAGAGAGAGAGTTAATATTGACCCGAGCCACACAGACACACAATCTGGGTTCTGGCTGTGACATCCAAGCTAGTGTTAAGGGGGAAGGGTTGATTTTTTGGGTCGACCATTTCATATAATTATATACAGTATATATATATTATTTTTTTAGTTTTCTCTCTAGACCTCCATCAAGCTTAGACAAACACCCCCTAGATCCCCCTTCAAGATAAATTTGTAAATTTTTCGGTAGAAAAATTTCCCGGCCGAAGGCCGGTTCCTCTCAAAATTACAGGCTCGCTATCGCTCGCCAGGAAAAAATCGACACCTAAATAGCACAGGTCTAAAAAATTACAACGAAATGGGGCGAAATATGTTAAAATCGCCAAACTAATGGGCCGAACGTCTCAAAATCTCAAAACTAATGGGGCTAAACATGAGGGAGAATGGGGGCCCAGAAAAACGGCTCACATCCCCTTAATATTGACCCGAGCCACACAGACACAGAATCTGGACTCTGGCTGTGACATACAAGCGTAGTGTCAATAGAGTTATTAACCCTTTCACGCTCATATGACGCAGAGGTTGCCAGATTAGCAATAAGAAATAGAGTTCTCTCACTCTTATAATTACCTCTCCAAAATTAGTTTTCTGCCCACAGCTAACTCAAAGACAACTGCAGAGGTTGAAGTAACTAAACTATAGGTTTCTAAATACCCCTGATGGTAACAAAGGCTTTAAAGTATCCCCAATAGGCTCAACACAGCTAACTCAAAGACAACTGCAGAGGTTGAAGTAACTAAACTAAAGGCTTCTAAATACCCCTGATGGTAACAAAGGCTTTAAAGTATCCCCAATAGGCTCAACACAGCTAACTCAAAGACAAATGCAGAGGTTGAAGTAACTAAACTAAAGGTTTCTAAATACCCTGATGGTAACAAAGGCTTTAAAGTATCCCCAATAGGCTCAACACAGCTAACTCAAAGACAACTGCAGAGGTTGAAGTAACTAAACTAAAGGTTTCTAAATACCCCTGATGGTAACAAAGGCTTTAAAGTATCCCCAATAGGCTCAACACAGCTAACTCAAAAACAACTGCAGAGGTTGAAGTAACTAAACTAAAGGTTTCTAAATACCCCTGATGGTAACAAAGGCTTTAAAGTATCCCCAATAGGCTCAACACAGCTAACTCAAAGACAACTGCAGAGGTTGAAGTAACTAAACTAAAGGTTTATAAATACCCCTGATGGTAACAAAGGCTTTAAAGTATCCCCAATAGGCTCAACACAGCTAACTCAAAGACAACTGCAGAGGTTGAAGTAACTAAACTAAAGGTTTCTAAATACCCCTGATGGTAACAAAGGCTTTAAAGTATCCCCAATAGGCTCAACACAGCTAACTCAAAAACAACTGCAGAGGTTGAAGTAACTAAACTAAAGGTTTCTAAATATCCCTGATGGTAACAAAGGCTTTAAAGTATCCCCAATAGGCTCAACACAGCTAACTCAAAGACAACTGCAGAGGTTGAAGTAACTAAACTAAAGGTTTCTAAATACCCCTGATGGTAACAAAGGCTTTAAAGTATCCCCAATAGGCTCAACACAGCTAACTCAAAAACAACTGCAGAGGTTGAAGTAACTAAACTAAAGGTTTCTAAATATCCCTGATGGTAACAAAGGCTTTAAAGTATCCCCAATAGGCTCAACACAGCTAACTCAAAGACAACTGCAGAGGTTGAAGTAACTAAACTAAAGGTTTCTAAATACCCCTGATGGTAACAAAGGCTTTAAAGTATCCCCAATAGGCTCAACACAGCTAACTCAAAGACAACTGCAGAGGTTGAAGTAACTAAACTAAAGGTTTCTAAATACCCCTGATGGTAACAAAGGCTTTAAAGTATCCCCAATAGGCTCAACACAGCTAACTCAAAGACAACTGCAGAGGTTGAAGTAACTAAACTAAAGGTTTCTAAATACCCCTGATGGTAACAAAGGCTTTAAAGTATCCCCAATAGGCTCAACACAGCTAACTCAAAGACAACTGCAGAGGTTGAAGTAACTAAACTAAAGGTTTCTAAATACCCCTAATGGTAACAAAGGCTTTAAAGTATCCCTTAAGCACGGCACACCTTTAATGCCCCTTTCACACATACAGGACTCGGGTGCCGCATGCAGCAGAGTAGCTAGTCGTGGCGTTTTTTTCCCCCGACTTGGTGGAGCTGGCTCGGTATGCCGCATCCAAAGGACTTCACCAGACTACAGCCGCATACAGCCGACGTTGTCGTCTTGACTCCGGAGAAGTCTTGAGACTCGAACCGACAATGGAAATAACGGTCATTTGTACATGCCGACTACACCCGCATCTATAAGACTTCAGACGATCGACTCCAGACTACAGACGATCGACTTCAGAGTCGATCCGCATACACTCGCATAAAGCCGACACATACAGGTTCTGTGGCCAACGGAGGTTACATGAATGGTTAGTAATAATAAGATCTATAATAGGGGTAGAAAGGTATATCACTATCAATATACCAAATGATATATGTGTTATACCTGTGGTTATTGACAGTACAGTGACGCTATTAAGGGGAGATGGGCCGTTTTTTTTTTTTTTTTTTTTGGGGGGGGGTCTGTTAATTAATGTATTCCTTTATTTCTTAGTTTCCTCGCTAGACCTCCATCAAGCTTAGAAAAATACCCCCTAAATCCCCTTCAAGATAAATTTGTAAAAAATTTCGGTAGAAAAATATCCCAGCTTGCTTTCGCTCGCCCCCCAAAAAAAAAATATATATATGGCACGAAACGTCTTAACATTGTCAACTATATGGGGCGAAAGGTTTTAAAATCGCCAAACTGATAGGCCGAGCGTCATATAATCCCAAAACAAATGGGGCTTAACCGAGGCCACCGAGGTCTCGGTGGCCTCGGTTAACACGAGGGAGAAAAGGGACCAGAAAAACGACCCATGTCCCCTTAAGTCACGTCTCGGCTGTCATTACGTTTGGTTCGCTCTGTGCTGTATTAATGTGTGTCTGATGTTGAATAGGGGTGGGTAAGTGTAGGAACATGTTTGTATACCTCACTCAAAAAGAAGACGTCATGTGTAAATATTGCCGATACCAATTATTGATCAAAACGTAATTGGGTTGCCGAGACACCACTTATTAGGCCGACTGTACAGGGGCTCCAATATGGAGGGGGGGGGTGGGGATCTCTGTTACGATAGGGTCTCTGGTGGGCGGAGGAAAGACCATAATATTTTATGGTGAAGAAGTGGGCGGGGGGTGAAGGGCGGGGGTGGGTGAAGGGGGCGGTCCGTGGAAATGGGGGTTGAGGGAGTGGGGTATTGGGAGGTCGTGGAAATGGGGGGAAAGGGAGTGGGGTATTGGGGAGGACTGAACGGAATACAGTAGACCTCAGAATGGGGACTAAATGGCAGGTAGAGAGGGAGGAAGGGGGGGGAAGAGAGGAAGGGGAGAAGAGAGGGGGAGGTAGAGAGGGAGGGGGAGAGGTAGAGGTAGAGATGGGGAGGAGGGAGGGAGGGGGAGGTAGAGAGGAGGGGGGGGGGGGAGGTAGAGAGGGACGGGGAGGTAGAAAGGGAGGGAGAGGTAGACAGAGAGGGGGAGGTAGAAAGGGAGGGGTAGATAGAGAGGGATGGGTAGGTAGAGAGGGAAGGGGGAGGTAGAAAGGGAGAGGGGGCGTAGAGGGGGAGAGGGAGGGAAGAAGAGAGGAAAGGGAGGTATCGGTGGAGAAGGACGGGGAGAGGTAGGGAGGGGAGGAAGGAGGGAGATGGAGAATTTATGAGAAAGTATGAGGTAAGAGAAAAGAGGAAACGAACGAAAAGGAAGGCAAATATGAAGGGAAAGAAGGGGGTAGGGGTATGGGAAAGAGGGAGGGAGGGAGCTAGGTATGGAAGAAGGAAGGCAGACCTATGCAGCTGTACTTGTGTCTGTCGGCTGTACTCGGGTGTATGCGTCTGTATGCGGCTGTAGTCATTATGCTACACATGACACACAATTCGCTACGCTATACTCAAGGACTACAGCCGCATACAGAAGACTAGTGACGACTAGCGCCGACTAGCGCAGACTACTCCCCGCATCCACCAGACAAATCTCAAGTCTGGACCAAATTTTGAAACTCACAAACATTTTGTTCTGGGGCCACGACTTGACACGCATTGCCAGGACTTCACCAGACTACAGACGACTAGAGCCGCATGGTCAGGACTAGGTGCCGACTCGGGTGCCGCATGCGGCACCCTAGTCCTGTATGTGTGAAAGGGGCATAAGGGGAGGTTTTTAGTGTATTTCCGACTTCCATCAAGCTTGAAATTACACCCCCTTGACCCCCTTTCAAGATAAATTTGTACATTTTTCGGTAGAAAAATTTCCCGGCCGAAGGCCGGTTCCTCTTAAATTACAGGCTCGCTATCACTCGCCAGGAAAAAATCGACACCTAAATGGCACGAACGGTCTTAAAAGTGACATAAATGGGGCGAAAGTTCTTAAAATCGCCAAACTAATGGGGCGAACGTCTTAAAATCTCAAAAGCAATGGGGCTAAACACGAGGGAGAAAGGGGTCCAGAAAAAAATCCCTCAAGTGGAAATCTCCCTTTTTAATCTACTTCAAATAATTCACCATCGCTTTAACCCCTTCAGTACCGGCGACGTCCTTTTCAGCATATTCTGGCAGCGATTCGACGATTTAATTCAGCTTAGGAAGGATATCAACCCCTTAAAACCCATTAAAACCCCTTAAAACCCATTAAAACCCCTTAAAACCCATTAAAAGGCTACTACATTTTATTCAGGTTAGGAAGGATTAAAACCCCTTAAAACCCATTAAAACCCATTAAAACCCAATAAAACCCCTTAAAACCCATTAAAAGGCTACTACATTTTATTCAGGTTAAGAAGGATTAAAACCCCTTAAAACCCATTAAAACCCCTTAAAACCCATTAAAACCCCTTAAAACCCATTAAAAGGCTACTACATTTTATTCAGGTTAGGAAGGATTAAAACCCCTTAAAACCCATTAAAACCCCTTATAACCCAATAAAACCCATTAAAACCCCTTAAAACCCATTAAAACCCCTTAAAACCCATTAAAAGGCTACTACAGACTATCTCAATGGATCCTTTTAGCTCCTCCTCCCTTAGAAGCTTCATACAAATGTAGCTGAAATCAAGGTAACAAAACGTCGCCGGCACAGAAGGGGTTAAGGGGAGGTATTTAGTTTATTCCCTAGACCTCCATCAAGCTTAAAATTACACCCCCTTGACCCCCTTTCAAGATAAATTTGTACATTTTTCGGTAGAAAAATGTCCCGGCCGAAGGCCGATTCCTCTTAAATTACAGGCTCGCTATCGCTCGCCAGGAAAAAATCGACACCTAAATGGTACGAAGGGTCTTAAAATTGACAGAAATCGGGCGAACGTTCTTAAAATCGCCAAACTAATGGGGTGAACATCTTAAAAACTCAAAAGCAATGGGGCTAAACATGAGGGAGAAAGAGGTCAAGAAAAAAATCCCTCAAGTGGAAATCTCCCCTTTAAGGCGCTTTGCCACAAACTCTTACCCTTAAAATAGGATCGGGTCCTAACTTTCCTTTAAGGGGAGGTCTCCACTTGAGGGATATTTTTCTTGACCCCTTTCTCCCTCATGTTTAGCCCCATTGCTTTTGATATTATAAAACGTTTGCCCCATTAGTTTAGCGATTTTAAGAACTTTCACCCCATATTAAGACCTTTCGTGCCATTCAGGTGTCGATTTTATCCTGGCGAGCGATAGCGAGCCTGTAATTTAAGAAGAACCGGCCTTTGGCCGGGAAATTTTTCTACCGAAAAATGTACAAATTTATCTTGAAAGGGACTCAAGGGGTTGTAATTTTAAGCTTGATGGAGGTCTAGGGAACACACTAAATACCTCCCCTTAACTCCCAAGTTCCTATTTACTACTAAGTGAACAGAGGCCATTGGTCTCAAGACAGATGTATTTGAGTGTGACTTCCTTTCACAACCTGCTTGCGGAGGATGCATGCGATGTCCTAAATATATATTGGAAGATATAAAGCATGTAGTTAAGCGAGGTGGAGGGACAGAGAGGGAGAGGTAGACCGAATGAGAGGTGGAAGGATGGAGTGAGGAAGTACATGAACGAAGGCGGTGCTGGTTGGGGGGGAGGGGCGTCGACTGACTGGGGACAGAGGTTCATGGGGGCGGTTCGTTCGTGGCCACCCCTTCGGGGATCACGGCGTCAGGCAATAGATAGATAGATAGATAGTTAAGCTTAAGGGGAGATTTTTTTTTTTTGTTGGTGTATTAATTCATTTGTTCCTTTATTTCTTAGTTTCCTCGCTAGACCTCCATCAAACTTAGAAAAACACCCCTAGACCCCCCCCCCCCCCCCTTCAAGATACATTTAATATTTAAATAGGCCAAGAAATCTATCTATCTATCTATATGCTCAGGCCCAATCCCCATTTTGGGGGTAGCCGACTCAAGACAGAGCAAGAACAGTGAAAACATAAAAACAACATAAAACAAAAAATAAACACAGATAAAAAACACAAACTCCCACACATCCAGGTCACCCAGGAGAAGACCCAGAGACCATAGAAATAGTCATTACCCTCTTAATTATATAATATAGCCATTACCCTCTTAATTATATAATATAGCCATTACCCCCTTAATTATATAATATAGCCATTACCCTCTTAATTATATAATATAGTCATTACCCTCTTAATTATATAATATAGCCATTACCCTCTTAATTATATAATATAGCCATTACCCTCTTAATTATATAATATAGTCATTACCCTCTTAATTATATAATATAGCCATTACCCCCTTAATTATATAATATAGTCATTACCCCCTTAATTATATAATATAGCCATTACCCTCTTAATTATATATATAGCCATTACCCTCTTAATTATATAATATAGTCATTACCCCCTTAATTATATAATATAGCCATTACCCTCTTAATTATATAATATAGCCATTACCCTCTTAATTATATAATATAGTCATTACCCTCTTAATTATATAATATAGCCATTACCCTCTTAATTATATAATATAGCCATTACCCCCTTAATTATATAATATAGTCTAGAGGGCTGTTCACACGGTTGGTTCCCTGAATTCCCCAGTGAAATATGACACCACGGCCAAATTTGCCCTTCGAATTCTCAGCCCTCAAGGAACGGTGGATAAAAAATTCTCAGCCCTCAAGGAACGGTGGATAAACAAATTTCAGCCCTCAAGGAACCGTGGATAAAAAATTCTCAGCCCTCAAGGAACGGTGGATAAAAAATTCTCAGCCCTCAAGGGACGGTGGATAAAACATTCTCAGCCCTCAAGGGACGGTGGATAAAACATTCTCAGCCCTCAAGGAACGGTGGATAAAACATTCTCAGCCCTCAAGGGACGGTGGATAAAACATTCTCAGCCCTCAAGGAACGGTGGATAAAACATTCTCAGCCCTCAAGGAACGGTGGATAAAACATTCTCAGCCCTCAAGGAATGGTGGATAAAACATTCTCAGCCCTCAAGGAACGGTGGATAAAAAATTCTCAGCCCTCAAGGAACGGTGGATAACAAATTCTCAGCCCTCAAGGGACGGTGGATAAAAAATTCTCAGCCCTCAAGGAACGGTGGATAAAAAAAATTCAGCCCTCAAGGAACGGTGGATAAAAAATTCTCAGCCCTCAAGGAACGGTGGATAAAAAATTCTCAGCCCTCAAGGAACGGTGGATAAAAAAATTTCAGCCCTCAAGGAACGGTGGATAAAAAATTCTCAGCCC
>CM064512.1:4832760-4855917 GCA_032716605.1 Paralithodes platypus
TGGGAGCCCACCTGTGTGGTCCTAAGACCGCTTCATGATAGCATGTCATCAAAATTGTCTGCATCAATTTCTTCCTCGTTGCTGTCGTAATAGATGTTCGCATTTTCTCTGACGAATTCTTTAAGCATTCGTATTTCTTCCGCCTCCTGTTTCTTCTTCTCCTCCTCTGCTTTCTTGATGATCTCTGCTCTCTTCTTCTGACTTTCTTCCCATTTATTCTTGCGTTCAGCTTCCATTTTACGGGATTCTTCTGTCTCAGCAGCTGGTACTGGTTTCGGGGTTGGTGTTTTCTTTTTGGCTGCAGCTGCGGTGGTCCTATTCAGGGTTTTCTCGAGTTGCAGTCTATTCCTGGGGGTCTCCTTTTGATAGATCTTTTCTTTGTTCTGGGGTCGGCTGGTTTTTGGGGCTTCTGTTAGGACCTCACTGGTGAGGGCCTCGACTTCTTCAGGTGATGGTAGGTTGTTGTCCTCAACGTCGAGCATCATACACAGTCTTTTGGTAAAGTTAATGAGGAATTTAGCAAGCTGTGGTTGTGAAAAGGTGAAGTCATCCTCAGCTTCAGGTTCGGGAGGTGGTGGTCTCCTTTCGTCGCTCTTCTGCTTCCTCATTCTTTCCTTTGGTGGCTGTGGTGTTGTCTTTGGGGGCTCCGTCGTCTTCCTTCCTGCAGTCGGGAGCCTCTTCTTCCTTGCTGGACATCTTGGATTCCATACGTGGTGCCCCTGGCTGCAGTTGGGGCACTTAGCTGTGGTCTCCTCCTTTGCCTTTAGTTTGACAATGCAGTCTCTGGTGTCATGGCGGTTGCTGCACACGCCACACCTGAGTACCCCTTTACAGGCATACTGCAGGTGTCCGAAGTGCTGGCACTTGAAGCAACGGATGGGTTCAGCAGCATAAGGGCGCAGCTTGAAGCTGCCCCTTCTGGTCTTGAGTCTGGCAGGTAGTTCTCCACGGATGTTGATGAGCACCTGCCTTGTCTCAGCTCCTCCTCACCTTGCAGCGTTCAGCCTTTTCAACTGCAGGATTCTTGAGGATTGGAGCGAGGTCGAACTCAAGAGGGTAATGCATGAGCACCCCCCTTGTCATCTTCAGGGCTGGATCAAGGATCTGCAGAGGGGTGAAATCTTCTGCCTCCTTCTTCAGGATTTCTTCAGACTCGGCATCTTCAGCGGTTAGTACCATTTCCCCTTTCAGATTAGGCCTCACGACAATCTTCAGGGTTGGGTGCTTTTCTTCAAGGTGGTTAACAGCATGGTATGTTGTCTTAAAGGAGTCTGAGGACACAATCTTTGCTTTGAAGGCCCTCTTCTTCTTCTTTGACATCACTTCTTCCCATGGTGCTTCTTCAGGAGTTTGTGAAGCAGTCTGAGTTTGCAGATTTTCGCTGCAAAATTCGCCAGTAGACCTCAATCTCTGCCTTGGGGGGGAGAGATCAGGGCTTCCCCTGTCTCTCTTTCTGCCAATGGATTCTGCCATCATGAGGGCGCTTCTAAGGGCGCACCATTCATGAAGAAGGTGTGGGTGATGTGCAGGACTGCTGGAGAGAGAGTTGTGTGCTCCCCTTCGCTGAGTGGCTGACTGTGATATCCAAGCCTTACATCCCAACATCAACAACCAAACTCTGGACCTTCAGATCCTTCCTTCTGCCAAAAGGCACTACCCTACAGGACCTAACACCCCTCCTCGCCCCCCGGTGCCCTTGACGCAGCCCCCCGCGCTACCTCCTTCAGCTTCGTCTTCTGCAGGCGCCACACAACTTAGGCCACGCCCCTCGACACGCAGCCAATCAGCTTCGACCCCACCTATCGACAACCATCCCGCATCCAGTGCGCATGCGTGAAGCGGTTACCCCCTTTCTCTCTCCTAGTTTAGCCTTCCACCAATCGCGGACTTTTGCCCCCTGTTTTCCGCCACCTCTGATCCTCCACCCTCTATATATACCCTTCCTGTTTACCTTTTATATCATTCCTTCCTTACTTGATAATGCTGGTTGTCCAGTGAAACGCGTCGTATATCCTGTATCTTCATGTACTTTAATGTAACCCTGTACCACCATGAATTTTGCTCATCTCCTTCATCTACTTCCTGCCACCCAGCGAAAACTCATCAGAGACCTGGAAACTTTGAATAATAAAATTTCCAACGCAGAAATTGCCATTTCTTTCAACCTCGTATGTATTAAAGAAAATTTATTACCTGGCTTTACCAACATATATATATATATATATATATATATATATATATATACTAATCTGTCATCACTGCACTTGCCATACACCCGGAGCCTTGAACGGTGTTACGATTCATCACTGTCATACAATAAATCACCAGTGCCCCCCACACCACTCGGGTTCACATATCTCAACTCTAGCTCAGACTCACTTAAGGGGTAGTGCTTGGTTTTTTGGTCTATATATTTATTCATATATTCAATTTTTTTTGACTCGCTAGACTTCTATCAAGCTTAGAAAAAACGCCCCCTAGACTCCCTTTCAAGATAAATTTTTAAATTTTTCGGTAGAAAAATATCCCGGCCGAAGGCCGGTTCTTTCTAAAAATTAGAGGCTCGCAATCGCTTGCCAGGGGAAAAAATGACACCTAAATGGCACGAAAGGTCTTAATATTGACAACCTAATGGAACGAACGTCTTCAATATCAAAACAAATATGCTAAACATAAGGGAGAAGGGGGTCCATAAAAAGTAACTACCTCCCCCTTAAGCATAAATGCATAACGACCCAATTAGATCGGAATCTCTTATATGCCTAATGCAGTGCCCATTTATGTTTTATTAATCAGTATCATCTCTGATACAAAATCATTTATGGAACATTTTCTCGAAGATATTGACAAGGACCTAGAGAGAGTATTGAAATTAGAAAAACAAATGTGGTATAATTTGTTTTGTGTAGTCTCTCCTGGAAAACATGAACTGTACAGTTTTTATCTTTGGTAGGTTAGGTTAGGTTAGGTTAGGTTAGGTTAGGGTAGGTTAGGTTAGGTTAGGTTAGGTTAGGTTAGGTTAGGTTAGGTTAGGTTAGGTTAGGTTAGGTTAGGTTAAGTTAGGGTAGGTTAGGTTAGGTTAGGTTAGGGTAGGTTAGGTTAGGTTAGGTTAGGTTAGGTTAGGGTAGGGTAGGTTAGGTTAGGTTAGGTTAGGTTAGATTAGGTTAGGTTAGGGTAGGTTAGGTTAGATTAGGTTAGGTTAGGTTAGGTTAGGTTAGGTTAGGTTAGGTAGGTTAGGTTAGGTTAGGTTAGGTTAGGGTAGGTTAGGTTAGGTTAGGTTAGATTAGGTTAGGTTAGGGTAGGTTAGGTTAGATTAGGTTAGGTTAGGTTAGGTTAGGTTAGGTTCCAATCCCAATCTCACCAAACTTAGTCACGGTTCAGAAAGTTAATTATAATGGTGTATAGCGCGCAATGAAAATAATGACAAATAAAGTAACTTTCAACATGTGGATTACTTTTATTGATAATATTAACAATGAACGAAAATACTATTAATAATAAACACGTTAACGGCAGATGGGCAGGTTTTCCAGACTCCTTTCTCCCTCATGTTTAGCCTCATTAGTTTTCAGATTTTAAGATGTTTGCCCCATTAGTTTGTCGATTTTAAGACCTCTCGCCCCATTTCTTTGTCAATATTAAGAATGTTCGTGTTATTTAGGTGTCGATTTTTTCCCTGGCGAACGATAGTGAGCCTGTAATTTTGAAAGAACCGGCCTTCGGCCGGGACATTTGTCTACCGAAAAATGTAAAAATTTATCTAGAAGGGGGATCTAATGGACGTGTTTTTAAGTTTGATGGAAGTCTAAGGAGGAAACTAAAAAAAATATTAAATATATGACAAAATCGACCACAAAAATAAACCCTTCCCCCTTAAGCTATTTTTAAATTATATTGGTTAGCTTTAGAAACGGTCTGTATTTGTAATATATATAATTGAGAGGTTCTCCTTAAGCTGCATAAAATCGCCTAGTGTTTGCAATAATACAATACTAAATTTATTATATGAAATTAACATTCCTAAAATGTAGGTATGGACTACACTTAACCCCTTGAGGATCATGACGCGTTTTAACAGTTTCCTCTGGCTATCATTAGACGATTATATTCAGTTTTGGAAAGGCCTCTGGCAGTCAAAGGGATGAACACTGTCTCAATCACCCTTCTAACTCCAACAATTCCTTCCTAAGCTGAATAAAATCGTGTAATGGACAGCCAGAATAAACTGTTAAAACGCGTCATGAACTTCAAGGAGTTAAGGGGGGGTCACCGTTTTTTTTTTATCTTTCTCTCCTTTTCTCTTTTTCCCTGGCTTGTATCCATTCGGTCCCATTCAGCCAACTGTTTTAAGACGTTTAATTATCCCCATCCAGGTGTAATTTTCCTCCTGGCTAGCGTATAGCGAGCCAGCATTGTATGGAGAAATCCGGCCTTCGGGTGCCGGAGAAATTTTCTATCGTAAGATGTCACAATTTAGTTTTGCTGTCAAAACAAAAATATATATAATGCCGGCTCGCTACCGCTTGCCAGGACCAATATTGACACCTGGATGGGTGTAAACGTCTTAAAACAGTAGGCTGAATGGGGCCGAATGGATACAAGCCAAAGAGAGAGGGAGAGAAAGATAAACAAAGCAAGTTGGGCCCCCTTAAGTATTATCTCTACTTGCGGTCGTTTAGTCTTTCGAGTATGGCCGTTTTCGGTAATGGGTGTATTGGGTATTGGTAAGTAGTATTCTTATATATCTACAGTTAGTATCCTGTGTGTATACTGTATATGTAAGTATGTATGTGTGTATGTTCCGTATAAAGTATATCGGATATCAGATAAATCAAAGTTGTAGTAATTTTTTATTTACGAGAAAACACACATATATATATATATAGGCTATGTATATACAGAGAGAGAGAGAGAGAGAGAGAGAGAGAGAGAGAGAGAGAGAGAGAGAGAGGAAGAAAAGAGAGAGAGAGAGAGAGAGAGAGAGAGAGAGAGAAAGAAAGAGAGAAAGAGAGAGAGAGAGAGAGAGGAGAGGAGAGGGAGAGAGAGAGGAGAGGGAGAGAGAGAGAGGAGAGGGAGAGAGAGAAAGTGTGAGAGAGAGAGAGAAAGTGTGAGAGTGAGAGAGAAAAACACGAGACATACTTGAATACATCATAACAAAACACACACACACAATTACATCCCAACAACACACACACACACACATATACATTACACACACACACATATACATTACACACACACACATACACACACACCTAGCTGCATGTGGTGATCCCTGGCCATCTAAACCGGAGCGGCGTAAATGGTAATGGATCGGCCGGAACGGACGGGGCCACCAGAACACTGATGCAGAACTCCCCAAAGTTTTATATACGGCAGAAGGGAGATGGACCTGCCCGGGGGAAGATGGATGGGAGATGGGGGGGGGGGGGGGGGGGAGAGAGAGAGAGAGAGAGGAGAGAGTCGGGTCGGGGGGTTTGGTTGGAGGTGTTGGGGAGGGGGGGGGGGGGGGGGAGGGGGGATGTGGAAAGTTAGGAGGGCAATATCTTGGAAACCTATCACACAAACGTTGACGTATATCCTTATCTATATACTGTAGTTTTAGCGAAGGTAATGTTAAAAGAATACCCATACACAACTGCTTTAGACTTGTGAGCTTAATACTTGCCCTTACCAATACAACTTAACTTATATCTATGTTTCACATTATGAATAAAATACCTTATTAACGAAACCTGCAACTATAACTTGTGAACTTAACCTCCCTAGTCTATATTATGCACATATGAAGGAATAGGAAATTCCACGAAAACAAATTTTATACGTCAGTCAACATATAAAAGCAGCTATAAAAAGAACTCAAATTTAATTGCCAGCCACAACAAAAGCAGCAACACCAAACAACAACAACACAGGAACACTCACTAACACGCACAAAGCATAGTAACACAAACCTACACCCTAACACACTGCAGTAGTTCACAACACTAAACAATACTCCCCCAAAACACATTAACACATATCAACCCAACACTCATCAACACACACACACACTCAACCATCAGTAACACAAACCAACACACACTAACAAGAAGCTAACAAATCACCCCGACACACAGCAACAAAAAGAAGCACACACCAACATTCGTAACACACGAATTAATGCATACCTTCACACCACCAACAGTGTGTCAAACCGGGGCCATTGGGTTTTAAGACTGAAATGAATATGAGAAGGAATACAGCAACATTAACATCAAATATGAGAAGGAATACAGCAACATTAACATCAAATATGAGAAGGAATATAGCAACATTAACATCAAATATGAGAAGGAATATAGCAACATTAACATCAAATATGAGAAGGAATATAGCAACATTAACATCAAATATAAGAAGGACTACAGGAACATTAACATTAATAAATATAAGAAGGAATACAGCAACATTAACATCAAATATGAGAAGGAATACAGCAACATTAACATCAAATATGAGAAGGAATACAGCAACATTAACATCAAATATGAGAAGGAATACAGCAACATTAACATCAAATATGAGAAGGAATACAGCAACATTAACATCAAATATGAGAAGGAATACAGCAACATTAACATCAAATATAAGAAGGAATACAGCAACATTAACATCAAATATGAGAAGGAATACAGCAACATTAACATGAGAAGGAATACAGCAACATTAACATCAAATATGAGAAGGAATACAGCAACATTAACATGAAATATGAGAAGGAATATAGCAACATTAACATCAAATATGAGAAGGAATATAGCAACATTAACATGAAATATGAGAAGGAATACAGCAACATTAACATCAAATATGAGAAGGAATATAGCAACATTAACATCAAATATGAGAAGGAATACAGCAACATTAACATGAGAAGGAATACAGCAACATTAACATCAAATTGTATTGTTTTTGGCCATTTTAACACTTCCAAAAGACATATAATAGGAACCGTGAACTACAATTTTAACTTTACATATACAATAATAATAATACACACTACAATGAAGGGAATTGGTATTGGTCTGACACCCTGACCACCAACATGCACAAACATCCCCTCAAACACAACACACAGCAACATCGAAGCTGCCACAACACTTTCGCAACACATATCAAAACACCCACCGACATAGCAATACATACCAACACACCACCAACATGCACAAACATACCCCCAAACACAAACCCACAGCAACAAGCAGCAACATTGAAGCTCCCACAACGTATTTCGCAACCCCCCCCCCCCCCCCCATCGCAGGGAGCAGTCACGTCCGCGTCTCCCTGGGGGGCCGCACAATCGCTAGCGCAACATCAGCTGTCATGGGAGAGGGGGGCCTGGGGGTGGGGGAGGGGGTATGTAATGGAAAAGGAGTGATATGAAAATAGGTGAAAGTGAGTAAAATGGTAGAGGATAAATGGAAAAGCGTGTGGGATGGCGTGTGGGAATAGATATGGGAGTTAGAAGAAATGAAGGAGTCTAGAAAGGACTTTAGGAATGCATTGAAACAAGTTAAACAAAAATGAGTCAAATTAGAACAAATAAGTTAGCTCAATCTCTGTCTAATAAGAATTTTAAATAATTTTGGAAAGAGGTTAGACAAATAAAGAATAATAAAGTTGTTATAAGTATGAAAATAGATGGAGAATGTGACCCAAAATGTAGAGAAATTGTCCAATAAGTTTAAAAATATATATGAGGATTGTAAATGTCAGAATGATGATGACTTCATGATAGATAAATTGGTGAAAAATGTACGTAACGGTGAGATATTGGGTAAGGTAAATAGTTATGATGAATCTACAGCAATAGCTGACCTCAATTGAGGTATTGGCCCAGATAATATACATTCTTTTCATTTAAAGTATTGCACAAATGAATTGATAATAGCAATTGCAAAGTTAATTTCTTCTAGTGTTGTGCATGGATGTATGCCTGTAAAAATGAACTTTGGAATTATGGTACCCTTATTGAAAGATAAATATAAAGATAATATATCACTTGATAATTATAGATCAATTACGTTATCGCCACTATTGTTGAAGGTAAAATATTGCTTGCAGTCCACAATTTTAAGATATGTTAGTTTAAATGATAGGCAGCATGGATTTAGAGCCCTCCATGGATTCATGGCCCCCGTAATCTTGTGTTAATCCCTGACCATTTTGGTGGGGGCAGTACTCAAGGTATTAGTGAGTTGGGCCTATAATTGGGCCTTGTAATTGGGGTTGGGTGTGACAGGGATCTGCCTTGTATGGGCCGATCGGCTTTTTGCAGACTCCCATTTTTTTATGTTCTTAAAGGTATTCGACTTCTACTGCATGTATAATTCTCAAGGAAACTATTTTACGGTAAACCACGGAGGGATCAAATGTTTATTCATGTTTTATTGACCTGACAAAAACATTTGATAAGGTGAATCATTTTAAACTTGCAAATATGCTTTTAAAACTACGAGTACCGAATATCTTGGTTAATATTTTATTTTACTTTTATAGAAACCAACATGTCAAATTTCATGATTCAATTTCAACTGAATGGACTATGAACAATGGAGTGAGACAGGGTGGGGTTCTATCTCCCTTGTTGTTTTCAATTTATATTGATGACTTATTAAGTAAATTATCTGCAAGTAATGTAGGCTGTAGACTAGGTTTACAAGTCAGCAATGTAATCGCCTATGCAGACGATGTTGTAATATTGGCTCCTTCGGTTAGAGGTCTGCAAATATTGATAGATAATATGGATCATTAAATTAAACAACTATACTTATCTATTAACTCTTCAAAATCAGTATGTATGATCTTTAAATATAAGTATGGACAGGAAATTAATCCTTCTATATATTTAGACAATAACAAATTAAATGTTGTTTCTGAATACAATTATTTGCGTTTTATAATTGATTGTAATCTTAATAATGACTTGGATATGATAAGATGCAGAAACAAGTTTTATAATGAGTTTAATTGTCTTTAAAGAAAGTTTAGCAACACGAGTACTGAAGTATTTTAAAATGTATTTCAAAGTTACTGTTTGAATATGTATGGCGCTGAACTTTGGTTAAATAATAGAAATGATATATACCATTTAAGCAGTTTTCCATTTGATACCATAAGGCAATCAAGAAGATATTGAATATGAAGTACTGGGAGAGCAACCACAGTGCTTGTAGAGAATGTGGATTGATGGTGTTTAGACATTTGGTTAACTGGATGAAAATAAGGTTTGTATATAGAAATCTCATAAAGCCATTTAGTTTTATAGAGAAGAACATTTATTACATGTTACATATATATTTTCTTGTAAAGGATGTAGAAAAAATAATCCTACATGAGTATGGATTAAATAACTTGGTGCTAAATTATATCAATGCTATCAGATCAAGAATTATATCAATGCTATCAGATCAATAATTGTTTATGTACAGAACACAGAACCACCTATGCGCTAAGGACTTTTAGCTTAATGTTTACTACTTAAATAACTCAGTAAAAAGTATATATATACAGTATATATATATATACCGGTACTGTATATATATAGTATATACCGGGTATATATATATATATATATATATGAAATAAAATTATGACTGACTGACTATCTATCTGTATGTATATCTATCTATCTATCTATCTATCTATCTATCTAACATTAAACCGTATAAATTGGGTGTTAGGAATGACAGTTAATAGTGGGATACACACGATGCTCTCAAACACAAGCCGGGCCAAAGTTCGAGTAACTTGACCATGAGCTTCATACATGGGAAAAGTGGGATCGAAGCATGGTCGGGCACTCAGTAAAGGTGGCGTAGATGAGGGGAAATACAGGTAGTGGAGGAAGGGGGGGGGGGGGATGATAGGGCACGTGATATATGGGTTAAAGAGAGGAAGAAAAAGATAGGGGGTCGAAATTGAAGGGATCGAATAATGGTAAGGTGCGCGGTAACTGGTACGTGGGGGGTGGGAAGGGGGGGGGGGGGGGGCGCTTGATATTCTCACACAAACAAACATCCGAGGTGGGGGGGTAAATATAGATTGCCACCTCTCGAACGCTCTCTGGTGGCAAAAGGCAAATATCAAACGATCCTTTAACTGAAGCAGCTTTAAGAGAGGGGGTGGGGAGATGGATGCAAGAGGTGGGTGAGGGAAATGGGAAGTGAGAGAGGAGAAGAGGAAAGAGTAGGCAAGGAAGGGAGAAAGGGAGGATATATGAAGAGAGGAAGTTAAATTGAAGGGAAGAAGAGGAGAGGGAAGTAATGAAGGGAGATGAGGTGGATGTGAGAGAGGGAAGTGAGGAAATTTAGATGGCAGGGAGTAAACAGAAAAATGAGAAAGGAGTGAGTAGATAGACGTAATAGGGGGAAAGAGGGGAGGGAGGGAGAGGCGAGAGGAGAAGAGTAGGAAGAGTAAGTGAGAGGATAGGAGAGAAAGAGGGGTGGAGAATTGGAGATGGAATAGGAAGAGAGGAAGATAATAAGAGGAAAATAGGCAATGAAGAGCGGTATAAAAGGAAAGAGAATGTGAATACGGAATGAAAGGAGGGTGAATACGGTGGGAATGGAGGAAGGACGAAAAATTAACGAACAGCACTAACAAAAATAATGAAAAACAGAGTGGGTATCATGAATAAATCAGTAACTAGCAAATAAAACGATTAGAGAAATTAAGACTGGAAGGGAAAGAACGAAAGCATACATGAAAAGAAATTAATAATAGAGAGAAAGATAAAACTGTGCCTAGAGAAGAAAAAAAAGGAAAAAAAGAGGAAAACGCAAGAAGCCACAGAATAAAGGCATACAAAAAGAAAGAGAAGCCGTAAGAAATAAAAGCAATGGAGAGAGAGAGAGAGAGAGAGAGAGAGAGAGAGAGAGATGCAACAAATCTACACACACACACACACACACACACACACACACACACACACACACACACACACACACACAAGCACCGTTGATTGGTTTGTTTATTGTCACGTCCAGCTAGCCAAACAAATGAAGAAGTTGTTTCATATCATAATATACACCAGCAGGCAGGGAGACAGGCTGGCAGGGAGACAGGCAGGCAGGGAGACAGGGAGACAGACAGGCAGGCAGGCAGGCAGGGAGACAGGCAGGCAGGGAGACAGGCAGGCAGGGAGACAGGCTGGCAGGGAGACAGGCAGGCAGGGAGACAGGGAGACAGACAGGCAGGGAAACAGGCAGGCAGGGAGACAGGCAGGCAGGCAGGGAGACAGGCTGGCAGGGAGACAGGCAGGCAGGCAGGCAGGGAGACAGACAGGCAGGGAAACAGGCAGGCAGGCAGGCAGGAAGACAGGCAGGCAGGGAGACAGGCAGGCAGGGAGACAGGCAGACAGGCAGGCAGGGAGACAGGCAGGCAGGCAGGCAGGAGACAGGCAGGCAGGAGACAGGCAGGCAGGGAGACAGGCAGGCAGGGAGACAGGCAGGCAGGGAGACAGGCAGGCAGGGAGAGAGGCAGGCAGGGAGACAGGCAGGCAGGGAGACAGGCAGGCAGGGAGACAGGCAGGCAGGCAGGGGAACAGACAGACAGACAGGCAGGCTGGTAGGCACGATACCAATTTAAGGGGGGTCACCTGTTTTTTTTTATCTTTCTCTCATTTCCTCTCTTTCTCTGGCTTGTATCCATTCGGCCCCATTCAGCCAACTATTTTAAGACGTTTATCCCCATCCAGGTGTCGATTTCTTCCTGGCGAGCGTTAGCGAGCCGGTATTGTATGGAGATATCCGGCTTTGCCATTTTTCTACCGAAAAATGTACAAATTAAGCTTGCTGTCAAAACAAAAATACATATATGCTGGCTCGCTACCGCTCGCCAGGAAAATATTGACACCTAGATGGGGTGAACGTCTTAAAACAGTAGGCTGAATGGGGCCGAATTGATACAAGCCAAAGAGAGAGTACAAAGGAGTACAAAGGAAATCAAGCAACAACAGATCTAGTGACCCTTCTAGGTTGCTTGTCCTCCAAAACACTGAGGATCAAGTGTCCAAACAGTGGTTTAGAGTGGGTAAGGGAACATTGGAAAGGGAATTACTGCCCTGGAACTAATGTCCGTGGCAGGATTAGGAAGTTAGTAGGGGACTTAGTAACTGAGCGGGGGATAAAATAAAGTTATTCATTTACAAACGCAGTCAGTCGCGGGTTTGATGCGAGATATTTGTCTAAGCAGAGTTTAAATGAATCAACGGTGATGCAGTCTATAACGTTTCGGGGAAGCCCATTCCACAAGTTGACAACTCGATTGAAGAAGAAATTCTTAGATTCGTGTGAGTTAAAAGATTTACCAATAATTTTGCAACCGTTTCCCCGCGTGTAATTAGATTGGTCGATAGTGAAGTACTTACTACAGTTCATATTGTCGATGCCTTTGATGATTTTGAACACTTGAATTAAGTCACCTCTTAATCTGCGCTGGGTTAAAGGAAATAGATTTAATTCTCTAAGACGCTCTTCGTATGGTTTGTTCTTTAGGCTAGGTATCATTTTGGTAACTACGTTGAACTCGTTCTAGCTTGTTTATATCTTTTTGGTAATAAGGGCACCAGGATTGAACGCAGTATTCCAGAAGAGGGCGGACTAAGGAATTGTAAGAGGGAGAGAAAGAGAGAACAAAAGCGAGGTGGACCCCCTTAAGAACAGCGTGCAGGCAAGCAGTTGAATAAAAGCTAGAAGGTAGTTAGAAAATGGAAAATTGAATAGATAAATTGAATAGATAAATTGAATAGATAAATAAATAAAATAGATAAATTGAGATAATAAATAAATAAAATAGACAAATAAAAAGATAGAAAACCAATAGAGCTTGAGCTCAATAACTTGAGCTGGACACATTATGTTAGAAGCATTGCTAAGAATGCCTCTAAAAAACTGGGACTCCTGTACAGAGTTCGAGAATTCTTCACTGACGAGCAGTTGGCCGTAATATATAAAAGTCATGTGCGCTCTCAGATGGATTACTGTTCACCTCTGTGGGGTGGAAGTGGAGTGGTTGCATTGAGGCAGTTGGACAAAATTCAAAATAAAGCTATTAGATTAATCAATAACCCTGCAATCACACAGGACCTTCCTACATTAGCCATACGAAGAAACGTTGCATCCCTTGCATTATTCTACAGATATTTTCACAGCAATTGTTCCGAGGAACTTGCTTCAATTGTGCCGCCTCTCCACATCTTTCCCCGTAGAACTAGGGCAGCTGAGAGCGCCCATGAATTTACACTTTCTCCTCCACAATGCAGAACTTCTGCTTATCAGAATTCATTTATCCCCAGAGCTACTACTCTTTGGAATTCACTTCCCTCGAATTGCTTTCCACAAACTTACAATCAACAAATGTTTAAATCCAGTTGTTACAAACATTTTATGAATGGAGGATGCCTTTAGGCACATGGACCTTTTTGTTTTATCTGTGTTTTTCCTTCCTCCGTTCATTGTCTCTTAAAAAAAAAAAAAAAAAAAAAGAATAAGAGTGTCTGTAGATCTTAAGGGGAGATTTCCACTTGGAGGATTTTTTTCTTGACTCAATTCTCCCTCATGTGTAGCCCCATTGTTTTTTATATTTTAAGACGTTCGCCCCATTAGTTTGACGATTTTAAGAACCTTCGCCCCATTTCTGTCAATTTTAAGACCTTTCATGCCATTAAGGTGACGATATTTTCCTGGCGAGCGATAGCGAGCCTGTAAATTAAGAGGAACTGGCCTTCGGCCAGGAAAATTTTCTACCGAAACATGTACTCATTTATCTTGAAAGGGGGTCAAGGGGGTGTAATTTTAAGCTTGATGAAAGTCTAGGGAACAAACTAAAAACCTCCCCTTAAACCAAACAAGCCATTTCAGAACAGCGTGGTGGCAAGCGAGTAATTAAAGTGAGCCTGGCGGTAGTTAAGCAAGCAGGTGGGTGCGTAATTGGTCAGGTTAACAAGTGGACGAGATCTTGTGCTTAAGGGGAAATGGGACGTTTTTTCGGAACCCTCTTCTCCCTCATGTTTAGCCCCATCAGTTTTGAGATTTTAAGACGTTCGCTAAGTTAGTTTGGCGATTTTCAGACCTTTCACCCATTTCTTGTCGATTTTTTTCCTGGCGAGCGAAAGCGAGCCTGTAGTTTTAGGAGAAATCGGCCTCCGGTCAGGAAATATGTCTACCGTAAAATTTAAAAAAAAAAAATTTGAAAGGGGGTCCAGGGGTTGTTTTTTAAAGTTTGGTCGAGGTCTAGGGAGGAAACTAGAGGACATAATTAAGTGAACAAAATCGACCACAAAGTGAACCATCCCCCCTTAATAGACGAAGCTGGCAATTGAGAGAGAGACTATCTGAACAAGGCAGTTAAATATATCAAGTATCTATTTACCGGTATAGAGCGGTTAAATCTAGTTATCGATGGTACTGATGATGGAAGTGATGATGACTTTGGTAAAAATGAAAATGGTTAAGGCAAAGGCAGTATTGGCCTCTGGGGTCACCTCCAAGATGGTAGGGTATCATTGTAAGGATTGATTTATCTCCTATACCAATCGACACATACCTTACCTTAGGTTGTGTTCGCCACTCTCCTAGCAGCACCGATGAGCGCGTTGCCCCTCGTTGTGGGTTGTGATTTGGTGCAGCAGACTGTTTGAAGAGAGAGCCCGCTCCCTTGCTAAGATGGGCTCGTCTGGCACTTTTTGCAGTTCGACATCGAGGGCTCTCTAAGGAGGGCTCTCATTTAAACTCCGCCTAGACAAATATCTCGCATCAAACCCGCGACTGACTGCGTTTGTAAATGAATAACTTTATTTTATCCCCCCCTCAGTTACTAACCCATCTGTCCCCTACTAACTTCCTAATCCTGCCACGGACATTAGTTCCAGGGCAGTAATTCCCTTTCCAATGTTCCCTTACCCACTCTAAACCACTGTTTGGACACTTGATCCTCAGTGTTTTGGAGGACAAGCAACCTAGAAGGGTCACTAGATCTGTTGTTGCTTGATTTCCTTTGTACTACTCCTTTGTACTCCTTTGTACTCTCTAAGGAGATTGGTTTAAAAAAAAGAGAGAGAGAGAGAGAGAGCGAGAGCGAGAGAGAGCGAGAGCGAGAGAGAGCGAGGCACATATACAAGCACTTACACTGTACCGGTAGCATTCAAACAACTCTCTCTCTCTCTCTCTCTCTCTCTCTCTCTCTCTCTCTCTCTCTCTCTCTCTCTCTCTATATAAATAAATATATATATATATATATATATATATATATATATAT
Organism: Paralithodes platypus; assembly: GCA_032716605.1. NCBI lineage: Eukaryota > Metazoa > Arthropoda > Malacostraca > Decapoda > Lithodidae > Paralithodes > Paralithodes platypus. Next base: position 4,848,061 of record CM064512.1, read on the forward strand.
ATATATATATATATATATATATATATATATAAAACACACACACACACACACACACACTCTCTCTCTCTCTCTGGGTAGCTGAAGGAGCCTGTTGACATCATTACTAAGGCTATTTCGGGAACCAGAAATAGCAGAGAACATATATAAATGTATTCTCGGTTTGACGGCTTACTGGGTACGCGGTTTATTTATCCAATTACCTCTCTTGTATGTCAATCAGTGTGTGTGTCTAGCAATATATACGATCCTGTTTATGGTATTCATCTAATTATCTGTCCATGTATATATATATATATATTTATCCGTTTATCAATATATCAGTCAATTGATCTCTATCTATCTATCTATCTATCCATCTATCAGTCTATCTATCTATCAATCCATCTATCAGTCTATCTATCTATCAATCCATCTATCAGTCTATCTATCTATCAATCCATCTATCAGTCTATCTATCTATCTATCTACCTATCTAGTACTTGTAATTACTAAATCTAATATGTCTGTTCATCTGTATCGTAAGCGCCTATATGTACAGTTGGCCAAATAAGTGAAGTCGCGGCACCAAGTATATGTCTATCAATAATTGGTATCAGCACTATCTAAGCATCGTTGCGAGTGAGATATACAAACATGTTCCTATCTTTACACGCTCTATTCAACATCTAACAGATATTAAAATACAGCACACAGTGAGCAAAACGTAATGACAGCAGAGACATGATATATTTGACCAACCGTACCTGTATTATTATTTTATTAATTTATTCGCTCAATTATAATATTTAAAATTTCTGATATTTATACATGTATCTATCTATCTATCTATTGCCTGACGCCGTGATTCCCGAAGGGGTGGCCACGAACGACCCGCCCCCATGCACCTCTGTCCCCAGTCAGTCGACGCCCCTTCCCCCAACCAGCACCGCCTTCGTTCATGTACTTCCTCACTCCATCCTTCCACCTCTCATTCGGTCTACCTCTCCCTCTCTGTCCCTCCACCTCGCTCTCGTACACCCTCTTAAGTCATTCTCTCGCTTTCCATACATTCCATATGGCCGAACCATCTCAAGTTGTTCCTTTTCACACTTTCCAGCACATCTACCTCCACACCACACCTCCTTCTTACTTCCTCATTAGTCTATACATGTATAAAACGGCAATATTGTGTTTGAGTCACCAAGGATTTGTTTTTCGTATGTTTGTGACTGCAGGAATTGTGTAATATATGTATACAGGGAGTATATGTAAACTCTAATATTTGTGGTGGTTTCTATTTATATATTATTATTATTATTAGTTTTGCTTTGTATACTTGCAAGTTAATCTTGATAGTGTGTGTTTGACAAAACGTTCTTACGTACCGGTATGTGATATTAAGGGGAGGTGTTTAGTTTGTTTCCTACTCCTTCAGCAATCTTAAAATTCCACCCCCTTGACTCCCTTTCAAGATAAATTTGTACATTTTTCGGTAGAAAAATGTCCCGGCCGAAGGCCGGTTACTCTTAAATTATAGGCTCGCTATCGCTCGCCAGGATAAAATCAACACCTAAATGGCATGAAAGGTCTTAAAATTGACAGAATGGGGCGGAAATTCTTAAAATCCCCAAACTAATGGGGCAAACGTCTTAAAATCTCAAAAACAATGGGGCTAGACATGAGGGAGAAAGGGGTCAAGAAAAAGTTCAAGTGGAAATCTCCCCTTAAATGTGCTTACATACAGTTGTAGGATATACATACATGGCTACTTGTATAGTGTGTACGTATTCTGGATCTGTGTAAACATATAGATTGCTGACATACATTGCAAAATGACCCAATAACGAAGATAATTTGCTCTCTCTCTCTCTCTCTCTCTCTCTCTCTCTCTCTCTCTCTCTCTCTCTCTCTCCTTTTTTAATTTGTATGATGGAGTAATTATGGTATTCTGGAACATTACATCCGAATTGGATCCCGATGGTACAACAATATTACTAATGCTCCAATTTGCATAATGAGAAGTGGTTTGACGATTACTGATGCGTTTTTAATCTATATTTATTTCATCAATATTCGCTCGTAATAAGCTAATATTTGATAACCATATGAGTGTATTGCAATCAATAAGCGAGCGATAGAAAGTAATCAGTGAAGGAGTGTGCAATATAATAATTTAATAGAAATCAATGTTAGTTTGCATGCTAATGATTTCATAAATCGAATTGTATATTGAAACGTGTGTATGTGTGTGTGTGTGTGTGTGTGTGTGTGTGTGTGTGTGTGTGTGTGTGTGTGTGTGTGTGTGTGTGCGCGCGTGAGTGAAAGTGCATGTACGCCTGTGTCTGAGCATGTATGTAAGTGGTTGTACAAATATTGCCTGTGCATCCAAGCAGGTACACACGAAGAGATACATAATGGAATTCCACCTCCCCTCTTCCCTCTCTCCTCAATCAGCTGGTCTACCATATTAATTTAGAGTGAACGGAAACTAAAAGAGAGGGTGAAGCATGAGGGAGGGAAGAGGGAAGGATACAATATATAAAAGGGAAAGGGAGAAAAGTGGAGTTATAGGGAGATAGATAGAGATAGATATATAGAAAGATGCTGATATAAACTATTAGATTATACACAGGCAGACCACTTCCAGAAAGATGGGATGCTATATTATGATCACTTATATATACTGTATAATTATATATAGATATATAGATATATATATTTTCTTTAATACATACGAGGTTGAAAGAAATGGCAATTTCTGCGTTGGAAATTTTATTATTCAAAGTTTCCAGGTCTCTGATGAGTTTTCGCTGGGTGGCAGGAAGTAGATGAAGGAGATGAGCAAAATTCATGGTGGTACAGGGTTACATTAAAGTACATGAAGATACAGGATATACGACGCGTTTCACTGGACAACCAGCATTAGCAAGTAAGGAAGGAATGATATAAAAGGTAAACAGGAAGGGTATATATAGAGGGTGGAGGATCAGAGGAGGCGGAAAACAGGGGGCAAAAGTCTGCTATTGGTGGAAGGGTAAACTAGGAGAGAGAAAGGGGGTAACCGCTTCACGCATGCGCACTGGATGCGGGATGGTGGTCGGTAGGTGGGGTCGAAGCTGAGTGGCTGCGTGTCGAGGGGCGTGGCCTAAGTTGTGTGGCGCCTGCAGAAGACGAAGCTGAAGGAGGTAGCGCGGGGGGCTGCGTCAAGGGCACCGGGGGGCGAGGAGGGGTGTTAGGTCCTGTAGGGTAGTGCCTTTTGGCAGAAGGAAGGATCTGAAGGTCCAGAGTTTGGTTGTTGATGTTGGGATGTAAGGCTTGGATATATAAAGCTTCGAGTATAGGTAATCTCCTTGGGTCACTTTCTTTATCGAGTATGGTGGTGTGTTTCTCTAACTCGTTGCGTGTGAGGTTAGGGTGGTTAGGGGTGAGATAGTGGTCTTTGATGGCTCCAGCCTGAAGGTGAAGAGTTAACCGACGTGAAAGACGAGTCTGCGTCATACCAATATAGGAATGAGGTCCTCATAATTACAGGTATGTTGGTAAATGACGTGATCGTCGGTCATCGGGCTCTTTATCTTGGTGGAGGCTGGTGTGTTGCGGAGAACGAGGTTGGAGGTCTTGGGGGATTTGTAATAAATTATTAATTTGATTTTGTTTTCCGGGTTGGTTGGGTGGACATGCTTGGAGATTATTTCTTTTAAGACGGCCTCGTCATTTTTGTGTTCAGAGGACATGTAATTGCGGTAGAAGATCTTAATTTCATTGGGGGGGGTCAATGTTGGGAGGGCTTTGGGTGTACCATTTTTCAAGATGGTGGTTGATGGTGCTGGAGATGTCGGAGTTGGAGTATCCGTTATTTACTAAAACTTGGGATAGTCTTTCTAGTTCCTGGTGGGTGTCGGCCCAGGTAGAGCAGTGCGTGAGGGCTCTCCTAACATAGGCGGAGATGGAGGATAGAAGATAACGGCGGGGGCATTCACTATCGCCGTTGAGGCATTGTCCTGTGTTAGTTGGTTTAATGTAGACGGTGGTTTTGAACCCATGGTCGTTCAGAGCTACGAGGATGTCGAGGAAGGGGAGTTGTCCATTGTTAGATTTTTCAAAGGTAAAAATCAAATTAATAATTTATTACAAATTGCCATTTCTTTCAACCTCGTATGTATTAAAGAAAATGTATTACCTGGCTTTACCAACATATATATATATATAGATAGATAGATAGATAGATAGATAGTCAGTCAGTCAGTCATAATTTTATTTCATAAAAAGACATATACATACACTTTTTACAGAGTTATTTACGTAATCTACATTAAGCTAAAAGTCCTTAGCGCATAGTTGGTTCTGTGTTCTGTACATAAACAATTCTTGATCTGATAGCATTGATATCATTTAGCAATAAGTTAGTAAATCCATACTCATGTAGGATTATTTTTTCAACATCCTTTACAAGAAAAGATCTATGTAACATGTAATACATGTTCTTCTCTATAAAACTACATGGCTTTATGAGATTTCTATATACAAATCTTATTTTCATCCAGTTAACCAAATGCCTAAACACCATCACTCCACATTCTCTACAAGCACTGTGGTTGCTCTCTCAGTACTTCATATTCAATATTTTCTTTATTGCCTTGTGGTATCCAATGGAAAACTGCTTAAACGGTATATAACATTTTCTATTATTAAACCAAAGTTCAGCGCCATAAAAATTCAAACAGTAGCTTTGAAATAAATTTAAAAATACTTCAGTACTCGTCTTGCTAAACTTTCTTAAAAGACAATTAAACTCATTGTAAAACTTATTTCTGCATCTTATCATATCCAAGTCATTATTAAGATTACAATCGATTATAAAACCCAAATATTTGTATTCAGAAACAATATTTAATTTGTTATTGTCTAAATATATGAAAGGATTCATTTCCTGTCCATACTTATATTTAAAGATCATACATACTGATTTTGCAGAGTTAATAGATAAGTCTAGTTGTTTAATTTCATGATCCATAATATCTATCAATGTTTGCAGACCTCTAACCGAAGGAGCCAATCTTACAAGATCGTCTGCATAGGCGATCACATTGCTGCTTGTAAACCTAGTCTACAGCCTACATTTACTTGCAGATAATTTACTTAATAAGTCATCAATATAAATTGAAAACAACAAGGGAGATAAACCCCACCCTGTCTCACTCCATTTTTCATAGTCCATTCAGTTGAAATTGAATCTTTAAATTTTACAACAACATGTTGGTTTCTGTAAAAGTAAAATAAAATATTAACCAAGAAATTTGGTAATCCTAGTGTTTAAAAGCTTATTTGCAAGTTTGAAATGATTCACCGTATCAAAAGCTGTTGTCAGGTCAATAAAACATGAAAAATCATTAGATCCCTCCGTGGTGTACCTTAAAATAGTTTCCTTGAGAATTAAACATGCAGTAGAATTAGAATACCTCTCTCTGAATCCATGCTGCCTATCATTTAAACTAACAATCTTAAATTTTGTACTTCAAGCAGTATTCAAATACCTTCAATAATATTGGCGATAACGTAATTGATCTATAATTATCAAGTGATGTATTATCTTTATACTTATCTTTCAATAAGGGTACCATAATTCCAAAGTTCATTCTTACAGGCATACAACCATGTACAACACAAGAAGAAATCAACTTTGCAATTACTACTATCAATTCGTTTGTACAATACTTTAAATGAAAAGAATGTATATTATCTGGGCCAATACCACAATTGAGGTCAGATATTGCTGTAGATACATCATGACTATTTACCTTACCAAATATTTCACCGTCACGTACATACATAGATAGATAGATACATAGATAGATAGATAGATAGATAGATAGATAGATAGATAGATAGATAGAAGAGATAGATAGATAGATAATGAGATAGATAGATAGAATACATAATGAGATAGATAGATAGATAGATAGATAGATAGATAGATAGATAGATAGAGAGAGAGAGAGAGAGAGAGAGGGAAAAAAAAGAGAAAAAGGACTGAAAAGATAACGACTACAATAACAAAAGCCCGATTTGCAAACCAACCATACCACAAGACCAAAACAACTCCAAACCTCCAAACCAAAGCCTCCACCACCACCACCACCTCTCCTTCCTCTGGCCACCCAAACCCACACAAGCACACAAAGATGACAAACTATCAATTCCCACGCAGGCCATCAAAGTGAGACTATACACACAGACCCCCCGGCCATTGAAAGCTGCACCACTGTATACATTACAACAAAAGCCTGATAGGACACGGGGTTATAAATCTATCCTCATGCACCAGAGCCCCCTATACTATCCTTGTATATGTACTTGAATATGTACTTGTATATGTACTTGTATATATAATGTTATGCTATCCCAATAAAGAGTCAAATCCCCTCTGCTACCACTATTGTCTATTCATTATAATCGGTCCAAAACTCTTGACTACTAACCCCTATAACTACAAATGGACTCTCTATTTATCATAATCAAGATGAAATCACCCGTCCTGTAAGGGTTAAGGGTCAGTAGGCAACATTGGCGTGTCACCTGTTCCTATAACCCAATTCACACGGTCGTTATTTTCGGCAACTTGTTGTGTCCGCAATTCCGGCCTGGTAGCTTCCGAAATAAATGTTGGTAATAATTATCTATCCTACAATAACAGATCTCCAGCATAGCCTCCGTTACCAGAGCAAAACAATCCCATACTGCTGTCAGGAAAAAAACAAATGCTGATCTAAGGTTACACAAAAATTGAGTCGTGTGAATAGGCCTTTACTCTATGAAGATCGATCTCTAAATAGTTTTTTTTCCAGGAAGAGTCAGGAGAGGGGGGTGGGTTGTAGGAGAGTGAAAGGGGAAGGGAGGACGAGAGAGAATGGGGACAGAGGGTGCGAGTGGGGGGGGGGGGGGGGGGGGGGCAGACAGCCAGCCATGCAGACGCATAGACTCACCCCAGACAAAAGGTCATTGAGAGAGAGAGAGAGAGAGAGAGAGAGAGAGAGAGAGAGAGAGAGAGCATAATTATCTTTACCAACGTGTGAAAACACGTAGCGAATAGTTACGAGGACAACAAAATATTCACGATATGGATAAAATACAAGAGGGGATGCCTAGCTGCCTAGTTACTCTTTCCCCTCTGTATATGACGTCATGCCAGGGGTCGAACCAAGGGGAAATACGGGCGGGCACATCAGGAGACTAGGGAGGGGAAGGGGAGAGGGGAAGAGGAGGGGAGGGGAGGGGAATGGGGGGGAGAAGGAGAGCGGGGGAGGAAGGAGAGTGAGGAGGGAAGGGGGGGAGCCGGGGGGCGGAAGTGGGGGGAGGGGAAATTGGGGAGGGGGGAGGGGAAGGGGGGGGGGGGAGGATAGGGGAAATTAGATGGTAGAGGAGAGAGATATGGAGATAGAGGAGCGGAATAGTATACCTATTTTGTACATTCAGAGCTCCGATACACATATGTTTCACTTAGCGGAATATATAACCCCTTAGCGACTCATTTCTCGATATTTAATGGAAACAAAGAAGTAAGAATAATTATCTCTGCATAATACTATTCCAAGTTTTCATAATTAACAACATATTTCAGAACAAAATCTTCTTCATTCATATTTTTTCACCATCCAACTTTACTTCTAAACTCAATTAATGAAATCAACAAATACATGTGGTACTCCAAGGACTCGAACCACGGATACTCACATCGAAATTCTGCGCATTTATGCATTACGCTATCAAAATGGTGATATAGAACTTACAATCGGCTAAAAAAACACAAACAAAAACGCGGTTCACAGATTTATAGGTGATGAATAAAATATACCGTAGCTTTCACGAAAATTACATAGC
>CM064512.1:4856017-4871017 GCA_032716605.1 Paralithodes platypus
ATAATGATGGTGTGTGTGTGTGTGTGTGTGTTAGTGTGTGTAACCATAGCAACAAGTTATTTGTTGTAATATTTAATGTTTTGGTTTTCCACAACATGGTTTTCCAATACAGTATATTTTTTACTGTTCGTGTTTTCTTTGTTTATATGTTAGCTAACACTATATATATATATTATATTATAGCTTTTACAATAGTCTGAAAAGGTTAACTGTGCTGCGTTTGACAGCTTATTCTGGCTATCACTAGACGATTATATAAAGCTTAGGAAGGATCTGTGGGACTTATATGGGGAAAGACTATCTCACTTTACCCTCTGACTTCCAAATACCCTTCTTAATTTGAATAAAATCGTCTAATGCTAGCCAGAAGTAATAAATGCGTCATCGTATGTTGAAAGGGTTATATGGTCCACAATAATTAACCCAGTAAAGTTATATTGGTAATAATAATCAGAAAAGTTTATCAGATTATCAAAAGCAAATAACAATCAATATACATAACCTGATTATAATGACCCTTTTATGGCCTCATATATTTACTATGTTTATCACTATTATTGAAAAGTGTATCAGATTATGAAAGGTAAATACAAAATTACACAACCTGATTGTATTGACCTTGTTTATGTATATAGGCCTATGTATTTATGTATGTATGTATGTATATATGTATGTATGTATGAATGAATGAATATATGTATACACTATATGTATGTATATGCGTGTGTATATATGTATGTATGTATGTATGTAAGTATGCATGTAAGCTATTTACTCAGGCACATACCCCATAGCTGTGGGTGGCCGACTCGAGACAGAGCCCGAACAGAAACAACATCTAAAGTTCTAATGCTTAGGGTCCGGGTCCACTTTCGCGTTCCCTCGGCCCTTACTCTGTCTTGTCTAGTAGGTGACTTTTACATGGGGAGGATTCTTAGCCCCCTGCTCCTCACTTGCTATAGCCTTGGATATTAACAGTATAGAGACCAACAGTGATGCACAGTTGGCCACATAAATTGTTCCTCCTCGTGATTTTATGTATGAAAATAAAATAGTATGAATAAATTGAGAGTGTGGTTTAACTTAATTATCAGTTTCCTAATGAGATGAGTTAACCACTGCATAAGAAACTACACTAATAACTCAATCATGTGCCTTATATTACCATGTATAAGATCACGGAGAGGAACAGGACTGAGGTGGCCAACTGTACATTATATTACCATGTATAAGATCACTGAGAGTAACAGAACTGAGGTGGTCAACTGTACATTATATTACCATGTATAAGATCACAGAGAGTAACAGAACTTATGTGGCCAACTGTACATTATATTACCATGTATAAGATCACTGAGAGTAACAGAACTGAGGTGGTCAACTGTACATTATATTACCATGTATAAGATCACTGAGAGTAACAGAACTTATGTGGCCAACTGTACATTATATTACCATGTATAAGATCACTGAGAGTAACAGAACTGAGGTGGTCAACTGTACATTATATTACCATGTATAAAAGAATCACAGAGAGTAACAGAACTTGATGTGGCCAAACTGTACAATTATCTATTACCATGTATAAGATCACTGAGAGTAACAGAACTTATGTGGCCAACTGTACATTATATTAGCATGTATAAGATCACTGAGAGTAACAGAACTTATGTGGCCAACTGTACATTATATTACCATGTATAAGATCACAGATAGGAACAGAACTTATGTGGCCAACTGTACATTATATTACCATGTATAAGATCACTGAGAGTAACAGAACTTATGAGGCCAACTGTACATTATATTACCATGTATAAGATCACAGAGAGGAACAGAACTTATGTGGCCAACTGTACATTGCATTTTCCATCATATTCACATTTTATCTCCACCTCCTCCATTTTCTTTATCATATTATTTCTTCTTATGGTCATCTGTTATAAGCCCTTCCTCTGAGCTTGATTTATTCTCTCTCTCTCTCTCTCTCTCTCTCTCTCTCTCTCTCTCTCTCTCTCTCTCTCTCTCTCTCTCTCTCTCTCTCTCTCTAATGAATATTCTGGCCACAGTTTTTCATGAGCGGATTTATAGACCAAGAATAAATAAATACCGTATACCGGTACTGTTTTTGTTTTGTTTTTGGTTTCCTATGTGGATGAGGGAGACCGAACATTTTATTTATCGAAAAATTTACATTTTGTTTTCTTTTCTGTGTGTGTGTGTGTGTGTGTGTGTGTGTGTGTGTGTGTGTGTGTGTGTGTGTGTGTGTGTGTGTGTGTGTGTGTGTGTGTGTTTTTTTTTTTTTTTTTTTAAAGCTTGATGGACGTCTAGGACGGAATCTAAAAAATATAATATATATGTGAATAAATAATGACAATAATGTGCCCATCCCGCCTTAACTACCCCTAGTGGGCTGTACCTAACTGTGCTTTGGTTAACTCCGACTATAATGTACTTGTAATGGTAGTATAGCTTGGTTATTTGAGAGGGAGAGATGGTTACTATGTTAAATATAGTAAAATCACCAAAACAAAACTATTTGTTTGTATTATGACGTGTAAACATTAGCCACACACACACACACACACACACACACACACACACACACACACACACACACGTTATAGACGTTATAGACTGCATATAGCTGCGTTATAACTGCGTTATAGACTGCATCACCGTTGATTCATTTAAACTTCGCCTAGACAAATATCTCGCATCAAACCCGCGACTGACTGCGTTTGTAAATGAATAACTTTATTTTATCCCCCCCTCAGTTACTAACCCATCTGTCCCCTACTAACTTCCTAATCCTGCCACGGACATTAGTTCCAGGGCAGTAATTCCCTTTCCAATGTTCCCTTACCCACTCTAAACCACTGTTTGGACACTTGATCCTCAGTGTTTTGGAGGACAAGCAACCTAGAAGGGTCACTAGATCTTTTGTTGCTTGATTTCCATTTGTAACGCCTTGTACACACACACACACACACACACACACACAAACCCACTACACACACACACACACACACACACACACACACACACACTCACACACAAGCCACACCACACACATCACACACATCTGATGGGGGCCCAGATAACATTGCTGGATGGGTATTAAGAGAATGTTCTGAACAACCTAGTGAGACCTATTTTTAATAATTGTTCAACATTCTCATTAAACAAGGGGGCACTTCCTTAGCATGGGAAACAAAAGCAAATATAACTCCAATATATAAATTGGAAATAAGAAGACCCCGCTAAACCTTATCGACCGGTATCCTTAACGAGTGTTATACTGCAAGCTTTGTGCAAAAACATTAGTAGAAAAAGAATGGGTGGGTATGTTGGAGGAGAGGGGAAATCATTTCAAGGCAAAAGCAAGCTTCGGGTTCAGAAAAAGGTCATTCGTGTACCACAAATTTGTTGAGTTACTATGATAGGGTAATTGACATTGTACAAGGGAGGGAGGGGTGGGTAGATTGTATTTTACTTAGATTTCAAGAAGGCATTTGATAAGGTGCCCTCATAAGAGATTGTTGTGGAAGCTCAGGACCTGTGGGGCGGGTTGAGGGAGTATTATTAAAGTGGATGGAAAACTATTTAAATTGGGAAGGGAAATGCGAACAGTAATAAAGGAAAAGTTCTCCTCGTGGAAAAGGGTAAAAAACGCGGAGTGCCCTCAGGGCATCGGTGTTGGCCCCAATCATTGTTTTTGGTTTTCATCAACGGACCTTCAAATGGGAATAGGCCTCAAATATATATCTATGTTTGCTGATGTTTCAAAACTCATGAAGCATCTTACAAGTAGGAGTAGTTGTCAAGAATTCCAGAGAGATCTAGATAAGTTAAATGAGTGGAGTCAAACTTGGAAAACTGGAATTCAACAACGAGTAAAGTGTCAGGTTTCCTTGAGATGGGAAAAAGTAAATTATAGGGACCTTCTTGGGGATATAGAAATAGGAGATGAAATAATTAGTAAAAGCTGTGAAGGCCCCCCCCCCCCCCCCCAGACCTAGGTGGTAGTTGTGGCAGGACAGCTTGTCACCTGAACAGCATATAACTAAAAATAACTGGTGAAACCTATGCAGTGTTGACTAACATGAGAATAGAGCGGTCTGAATTATTTAGATGAAGAGATGTTAGCAAAAATAATAGGGACAATAATACGACCAAAGACTGGAGTATGCAGACAGTGGTGTGGTCTCCACACCTTATGAAAACATAATAAAAAACTGGAAAGAGTTCAGAGAGTTGGCCACTAAGATGATAGCTAGCCTTAGAGACCTGCCTTATGAGGAGAGATTTGGAGAGAGCTAAAGCTGCCAACGCTGAGGGAGATGAGACGAGAGAGGTGGACATGATCATGATGTTTAAGTGTGTGAAAGGTTTTGAGAAGATCGACAAGGGAGATTTTTGTGGTGAAGGGACGAGGGAAGAACCAGGGGTCATGATTGTAAGTTGAGGAAAGTTATATGTAAGTCTGATGTAAGACAGGTTCAGCTTCCCGTATAGAAGCATCTGAGTGTTGGAATAAGTTTTTTTTTGATGGGGCGGTGGTGGGAAGCAAGAAAAGATCCAAACTTTTTAAAGCAAAATTGGATAAATGTAGAGAGAGAGACAGGACAACACGAGCTTAAGGCCTCAAATCCTGATATACTACAATTAGGTGAGTACAATTAGGTGAGTACACACACACACACACACACACACACACACACACACACACACACACACACACACACACACACACACACACACACACACACACACACACACACACATACAATTAATAATGATGAATGACAGGTATGGGTTTCAGTGGTAATTGCTCTCTCTCTCTCTCTTGATGGTTTCGTTGTTTTCCTGTCAGAAATTTTCTTGCCTTTCGAGCTTGCTTTCACGTGGTCATTTGCACACGAGGTAACTGACCACGTGAACGCAAGCTCGAAAGGCAAGAAAATTCCTGACAGGAAAACAACGAAACCATCAAATCACGGAGTCAGCGGGAAGGAGAAACTCACCCTAGTCTATGGTGACAGTCTCATTGCGAGGTTCAAGGAGCGCCTTTGCCACCAAGAACAGAGGAAAAAGGCCAGTAAAGGTCATTCCAGGCGGTAAAGTCGAACATATCTTGAAAGACATAACTAACTCCGCCATACCAGACGGGCACCTGGTGTAGTCGTCAATGTTGGCCTCAAATTACTGCTTTGACGGAGGTACGGCCCCAATTAAGGACCATAGAAAAAGATGTTGAGAACCTAATTAAAGGTCATGAAAAGGAAGACCACGAAATGTGTGGTAAAGCGGGGGGGCGGAGGGGGGGGGGGGGGGGGGCGGGCGGCGGGGGTTGGGGGGGGGGGGGGAGGCCGTCAAAACCGCCGGATTAAAAAACAAGCGCATACGGACAAAATAGAGCCATAGAAATTAACAAACGCAGTCAAGGTCATGTGCGAACAAGAGAAGTTTACTGTCATGTGGACAATTGGACCCCACCCTTTGTAGGGAACGGTCCCTGTACCGCGTGAGATGGCATCTCATTTATCAAAAACAGGCGTTCAGCACACTGATTGTGACACCCTAAATCAAGCAACTACATTGCCCATGAAAAACAACCCGCCAGTCAGGACCGTAGAGATAAACATATGCTAATAGAACTCCTCTGAGTATTGACCATTGCTACCCCCGGAAAAGCCCTCCAAACAACCCCACCCAATCAAACTCCACCCGCCACAGTTAAGAGGAACTAACAATAACCCCGCCCAATCCTTCCAGGTCCATCACACCATTTTAAACGAAACCGTCAACCACCAATGGCCCACAAGTTTGCGAATATTTAAACTACCTGGACCACAAAACAAAATAAACAACCCCAACCAACCCCATCCCATCCAACCCAACCAACTGAATGAATTTGACAACCCGCCAGGTGCTTCAAGTCACAACCCCAACCCATCCCCACCACATAAGAAAAACAAATCCAGCGCCTGCTGAGAGAAATGATATAAAAATAATATCCATACAATGCCTTGCTCAATAAGAAACAAAAATAGACAAACTCAATGTCTGTTATTAAATGAGAAGTTGACTTTATTGGTATAACGGAAACCACAACTATGAACCTTAAAAATAAAGATCTACTTCATGATATCACATAGAGCACATATAAATGTTTTTCATAAAGACAGTAACAATGGGAAAACAAAGAGGGGGGGTTGCACTGTACGTTGCAACCTACTTAAAACCAGTTGAGGTGACTCTCCCCGAAAAGTAATGCAGGAAATAGTGTGGCGTCAAAATAAATACAAAAAAACATGAAACTTAAATATCACTACAGAGTACCGACCACCGAGACTAACTGTTGCCGATGATACCAATTTTTTATGAAATACTAGAGAAAACCCTTAATTCCGACGAAACAAGTTTTTTCACTAGGTGACATATAACCTCCCCCTACAATTGACTGAATACCTGACCGGAAAAAATGCATGACCGTCACGCCTAAGTGACAGGCTTCCATCCAGGACAATTTTTTGTATCAACACGTAAAACAGCCGACGCGAGACAGGAATATTAGACCTCGTAATCACTACCCAAGAAAATCTATTATCAAACCTGGATGTAGGTGAACATCTGGCAACGTCCGATCATAAAATCTTAAGATCAACGTTATAAGCAATATTCCTCAGTAAAAACAACAGGAATGGTTTCGGACTTCAAAAACGCAAATTATGACGGACTTAAGAAATCGCTATCAAACATACACTCAAACCTCATAAATATAAACGAAGTAAATGAACTATGGGGAAATTTTAAGTCTACAATTACAGAAGCGCATAAACAATTTGTACCCATGAAACCAAAACGTAATACGAAATCAAGTATGCCCCCTTGGTACAGTAGAGACATTGGCAAGGCAATAAGGATAAGGAATCAACTCCACAAACTTGTAAAAAATAACACAAACACTGAAGTAATTAAAAACTTGTACAAAAATAGTAGAAGGGAAGTGAAAAAAATAATTAGGGCGAACAAACAAAATTACGAAATGACTATTGCCAGAGAAAGTGCCACAAACCCCAAAAAAAATCTACAGTTACGTAAATAAAAATAAACAGATCAAAAGCGGAATCGGACCGCTAATAGAAGATGGCCAGACAATAACAGGTGACACAACACGGCAAATCTGCTCAACAAATATTTTGGCTCAGTTTTCACAGAAGAAATTATCGATCATACCCTTGAAAATAACACCTCAACTCATGTGATAGGAGATTTCACCATCAGTGTTAGCGAAGTACAAAGCAAATTGAGTAATTTAAATGTAAATAAGACCCCGGGACCCGACATGCTCCACCCGAAAATAATTAAGAATGTTAAGGACGAAATAGCAAAACCCCTGACACAACTATTTAACTTATCATTACTACAGGGGATTGTACCGAGTGATTGGAAAGATGCGAACATTACGCCGATATACAAGAAGGGTAGCAAGGCCAAAGCGAGTAATTACAGACCAATTAGTCTAACTTCAATTGTAGGAAAAATCATGGAAAAAATCCTTAGAGATAAGATAGTAGATTACCTCGAATCAAACAACCTAATCAAAAATAGTCAACACGGCTTTAGATCAAATAAGTCATGCCTAACAAATTTGATTGAATTTTATAACAAACTATTCACATATAACGACATGACGAAATCACTAGATATAATCTTCTTGGACTTTCAAAAAGCTTTCGACAAGGCGCCTCAGTGGGAGCCTGTCACTAGTGGAGTTCCACAGGGTTCAGTCCTTGGACCGGTCCTGTTTCTCATTTACATTAACGATATTGATGTAGGGGTAAACAACACCATTTCCAAATTTGCCGACGATACAAAAATAGGAAATACAGTCCTGAACGAAGATGATAGAAATGCGTTGCAATCTGATTTAAACAAAATATCAGAGTGGTCGAAAAATGGCAGATGCCCTTCAATGTCGATAAATGTCAGGTGCTGCAGGTTGGTAGCAGAAATATGAAATACAAATACGAAATGAATGGCAAACAAATAAAAACCGCAACGGTAGTAAAAGACCTAGGGGTACTAATATCTGAAAACCTAAAAAACTTCCGACCAATGTATAGCAGCTGCAAATAAGGCAAACATAGCATTGGGCTTTATTAAACGAAAATTTACATATAAACATGAAAACGTAATAGTGCCACTGTTCCAAAGTATGGTGAGGCCCCACCTTGAATATGGTGTGCAGTTCTGGTCACCTTATCTGATCAAGGACATTGTAAGACTCGAGTCAGTACAGCGTAGAGCGACGAAGATGATACCCTCATTAAGAAATAAACCATATGAAGAAAGACTTAAACGATTGAACCTGTTCTCATTAAAAAGAGGAGGTTGAGGGGTCAGCTTATTGAGTGCTTTAAGATACTAAAAGGTTTCGACAAGTCGATGTAAATGCACTATTCACATTAAACAATACTAATCAAACTCGCGGAAATGGAATGAAATTAAAAACCAAAAAGGCAAACCTAGATGTCACAAAGAGTTTCTTCACCTACAGTGTGGCGACAGAGTGGAATAAACTACCAGCGAGAGTGGTGGAGAGCGACACAATAAACGCTTTCAAGGGAAGGCTTGACCTCTATCTGCAGAGGGCTGGGGTGATATGAAAAAAAAAAAAAAAAAAATGTATGTAAGTGTATGTGTGTGCACTGTACAGTATGTGTATATATACTGTATATATATGTATGTATGTATGTGTATGTGTGTATATGTGTGTACCGGTGTATATATGTATATATATGTATATATATGTGTATATGCATATATACATATATAGTTTGTAAGGCCAGACAGCCTAGTAAGGACCTTGTGGTCTGTGTATCTATGTAGCTCTCTCTCTCTCTCTCTCTCTCTCTCTCTCTCTTTAATGTTTTAAAGGAAGCTAAGGATGAGCTGATACAATCTCGCCTAGAGTTCTAAAGGAAGCTAAGGATGAGCTCTCCAAACCACTGACATTACTATTCAATAAATCCTTGCAGTCTGGAACTATGCCCGATCAGTGGAAGCTAGCCAACGTAACACCGATATTCAAAAAAGGCAGCAAATCCCTATCCAGTAACTATCGTCCAATTAGCTTAACCTCAGTTGTATGTAAAATGCTAGAAACGGTCATACGAGACAGACTCGTAATCACTTAGAGGAAAATAACATACTTAAATATACTCAACACGGCTTTCGTAAAAACGTTCCTGTTTAACAAACCTCTTAGACTTCTTCCACGATATCCTCAACCTCTACGATGAGAGTAAAGCTGTAGATATTATATACCTTGATTTCAAAAGGCCTTTGACAAAGTTCCCCACAAACGTTTATGCTAAAACTAAAAGCGCATGGAATACAAGACAGTGTGTTGAAATGGATAGAAAATTGGCTCAGCGACAGAAAGCAAAGAGTAGTCATAAACGGTAAGGCATCAAAATGGACCAATGTAAGTAGCGGGGTACCCAGGGATCGGTACTAGGACCATTCTCTTTCTAATTTACATCAACGACATAGATGAGGGTCTCACCTGTACAATCTCAAAATTTGCTGACGATACAAAAATTGCAAATAGCGTACTCTCAAAAGAACAAGTTGACGATATGCAACACAATCTAGATAAATTGTCATGTTGGGCCCAAATTTGGCAAATGAGTTTCAATGCGGATAAATGTAAAGTACTACATATCGGATACCTAAATGAGAAAGCAAACTATTCGATGAATGGCACTCAGCTTAAGAATGTAAACAGAGAAACCGATCTTGGAGTAACAATATCGAGTAACCTAACACCGAGTCAACAATGTTCAGAAGTTGTTAAGAAGGCAAACAAAATAATTGGCTTTATAGGCAGGTCATTTGAGCATAAATCCAAAGAAGTTATCCTAACCCTTTACAATTCCTTAGTCCGCCCTCTTCTGGAATACTGCGTTCAATCCTGGTGCCCTTATTACCAAAAAGATATAAACAAGCTAGAACGAGTTCAACGTAGAGTTACCAAAATGATACCTAGCCTAAAGAACAAACCATACGAAGAGCGTCTTAGAGAATTAAATCTATTTCCTTTAACCCCGCGCAGATTAAGAGGCGACTTAATTCAAGTGTTCAAAATCATCAAAGGCATCGACAATATGAACAGTAGTAAATATTTCACTATCGACAAATCAAATTACACGCGGGGAACGGTTGCAAAATTAATGGTAAATCTTTTAACTCGCACGAAACTAAGAATTTCTTCTTCAATCGAGTTGTCAACTTGTGGAATGGGCTTCCCCGAAACGTTATAGACTGCATCACCGTTGATTCATTTAAACTCCGCCTAGACAAATATCTCGCATCAAACCCGCGACTGACTGCGTTTGTAAATGAATAACTTTATTTTATCCCCCCCTCAGTTACTAACCCATCTGTCCCCTACTAACTTCCTAATCCTGCCACGGACATTAGTTCCAGGGCAGTAATTCCCTTTCCAATGTTCCCTTACCCACTCTAAACCACTGTTTGGACACTTGATCCTCAGTGTTTTGGAGGACAAGCAACCTAGAAGGGTCACTAGATCTGTTGTTGCTTGATTTCCTTTGTACTCCTTTGTACTCTCTCTCTCTCTCTCTCTCTCTCTCTCATTATATCCAGTTTTGCAATTTCAATGATTATAAGGTATATTCTCTAATTAGACTACATACCTGTTATCATATTTACCCATATCTGAGGCATATATATATATATATATATATATATATATATATATATATATATATAATTTGTTTATGTATTTTTTTTTTTTTTTTTTTATTTGGGGGGGGGGGATGGTTGTATCTCTCCACACCTATTCCCTAGCTGACCCTTCCCAAATGGTAGAAATGTTAGATTGGTTACTTTAGTCCTTTTTGGGTTATATACAGAGGTTAGGGGGGAGGATTTTTGGCCTACCTATAAGGAATGGACTATAGTATTTTGACCACTGTGCCACGCCCCCCCCCCCCCCCCGCCCCCTTGGCATAGTAGTTATTATAGTACCCGTAGTAGTAGTAGTAGTAGTAGTAGTGTGTTGTTTGTTGCATAGTAGAGGTAGTAGTAGTCTGAATGAGAGTGAGAGAGAGAGAGAGACAGACAGAGAGAGATTAACTATGTATTTAAGTGTCTGTGTGTTTGAGTGTGTGTACTTACACTAGTTGTACTTACACTAGTTGTATTTGCGGGAGTGAGCATGCTCGTTAATTCCCGCCTCCTAAGATATGTTTGTCATACCGTGCTTTGAAACTATGCACTGATGGTGCAGACACTACTTCGGCTGGCAATTTGTTCCACCCACTAATCGAGTTGGTAGGAAATCTTTTACTTTTCAGATCAGATTTACTATTAGGCACTTTCAGTTTGTAGCTGTGACCTCTTGTTCTCTCACCTCCATCCCTCTCTATGAAGTTTTCTTGGTCGATTTTGTCAATACCTCTAACACATTTGTATATCTGAATTTGCTTTCCTCGTTTCCTTCTCTGTTCCAGTGTAGGTAGATTCAATCTCTCGAGCCTCTCTTGGTACTCCAAATTTTCCAAACCTGGGATCATCCTCGTAGCTGCTCTGTGTGTGTGTGTGTGTGTGTGCGTGTGTGTGTGTGTATGTGTGTGTGTGAATGCATGTGTGTGAGTGTGTGTGTGTGTGTTTGAGTGTTTGTGAGTGCATGTGTGTGTGTGTGTGTGTTTGAGTGTGTGGTAATAGTAGTAGATCAGAGAGAGAGAGAAAGACTGTATTTGAGTGTGCGTGTGTGTGTGTGTGTGTGTGTGTGCGTGTGTGCGCGTGATGTCATAAGGGGAGATCAGAGTGAGAGAGAAAGAGAGAGAGTGCCCGGGGAGTATTGATAAAGAGAGAGAGAGAGCGCTTGGCAACAGTTAAGGGGAGGTTTTTAGTTTGGTCTCTGGATATCCACCAAGCTTAAGATTACACCCCCTTGAGCCCCTTTCAAAATAAATTTGTAAATTTTTCGGTAGAAAAATTTCCCGGCTGAAAGCCGGTTCCTCTTAAATTACAGGCACGCTGTCGCTCGCCAGGATAAAATCGACACCTAAATGGCACGAAAGGTCTTACAATTGACAGAAATGGGTCGAAGGTTCTTAAAATCGTCAAAATAAAGGGGCGAACGTCTTAAAATTAGAAAAGCAATGGGGCCAAACATGAGGGAGAAAGGAGTCAAGAAAAAAATCCCTCAAATGGATATCTCCCCTTAATTCCCCAATGCTTTAGTGCCTTCCTCCCCTCTTCCCTCCCCTCTTCCTCCCCTCTCCCTCCCCTCTTCCCTCCCCTCTTCCTCCCCTCTTCCACCCTTCTTCCTCCCCTCTTCCACCCTTCTTCCACCCTTCTTCCTCCCCTCTTCCTCCCTTCTTCCTCCCCTCTTCCTCCCCTCTTCCATCTCCTCTTCCTCCCCTCTTCCCTCCCCTCTTCCCTCCCCTCTTCACTCCCTTCTTCCATCCCCTCTTCCCTCCCCTCTTCACTCCCTTCTTCCATCCCCTCTTCCCTCCCCTCTTCCCTCCCTTCTTCCATCCCCTCTTCCCTCCCCTCTTCACTCCCTTCTTCCCTCCCCTCTTCCCTCCCCTCTTCCCTCCCCTCTTCCTCCCCTCTTCCTCCCCCCATAGTTCCCCTCCTCCTCTCTCTCTTCCTCCCCTCTTCCCTCCCTTCCCTCCCCTCTTCCCTCCCCTCTTCCTCCCCTCTTCCCTCCCCTCTCCCTCCCCTCTTCCTCGCCCCATAGTTCCCCTCCTCCTCTCCCTCATTTTTGTATTTAGTACTGTATGCGTATGAAGGAGACAAAATATAATGTTGCCTGTAACAAGTGCCCCTCCCCATAGTTCCATCCCCTCCCACTCCCCCTCTCCCCCCTTCATCCTCCCCCCACCCCCCACCCCCTAACCCCATTCCTTTAACCCCTTCTGTACCGGTGATGCACTTTTCATTATATTGGGGGAATCTTTTAGACGATTTTGTTCGGCTTAGGAAGGACGTCTACCCATTAAAAGGCTGCAGACTATCTCCATTAATCCTTTTAGCCGCCATATGTCCTTCCAAAGTTTCATAAAATCGTCTAAATGTAGCTGAAATCTAAAAAAAAATCGCCTTAAACCCCCTCCCTTCCCCCTTCCCCCCTACCCTACCTCCCCCTCCCTTCCCACCTCCCCCCTAAACTATTCGATGAATGGCACTCAGCTTAAGAATGTAAACAGAGAAACCGATCTGGGAGTAACAATATCGAGTAACCTAAAACCGAGTCAACAATGTTCAGAAGTTGTTAAGAAGGCAAACAATATAATTGGCTTTATAGGCAGGTCATTTGAGCATAAATCCAAAGACGTTATCCTAACCCTTTACAATTCCTTAGTCCGCCCTCTTCTGGAATACTGCGTTCAATCCTGGTGCCCTTATTACCAAAAAGATATAAACAAGCTAGAACGAGTTCAACGTAGAGTTACCAAAATGATACCTAGCCTAAAGAACAAACCATACGAAGAGCGTCCTAGAGAATTAAATCTATTTCCTTTAACCCAGCGCAGATTAAGAGGTGACTTAATTCAAGTGTTCAAAATCATCAAAGGCATCGACAATATGAACTCTAGTAAGTACTTCACTATCGACCAATCTAATTACACGCGGGGGTTGCAAAATTATTGGTAAATCTTTTAACTCACTCGAATCTAAGAATTTCTTCTTCAATCGAGTTGTCAACTTGTGGAATGGGCTTCCCCGAGACGTTATAGACTGCATCACCGTTAATTCATTTAAACTCCGCCTAGACAAATATCTCGCATCAAACCCGCGACTGACTGCGTTTGTAAATGAATAACTTTATTTTATCCCCCCCTCAGTTACTAACCCATCTGTCCCCTACTAACTTCCTAATCCTGCCACGGACATTAGTTCCAGGGCAGTAATTCCCTTTCCAATGTTCCCTTACCCACTCTAAACCACTGTTTGGACACTTGATCCTCAGTGTTTTGGAGGACAAGCAGCCTAGAAGGGTCACTAGATATGTTGTTGCTTGATTTCCTTTGTACTCCTTTGTACTCCCTCCCTTCCCCCCACCCTCCCTCCCTCCTCTTCTAGTGTCTCTTTTACTCCGTTTTCTACCAATTTATCGTGCACTAAATTGTTATATATTTTCTTTATCATAAGTACCGCAGAATAATGTGTACCAGTGTAAGCATTTTTGTTTTTTATTTTGCTGATATATATAATCATGTATATATAATTATATATACACACACACACACACACACACACACACACACACACATGTGTGTGTATTTTATGTGTATTTTCAGCTCATGAGGCTGCCATTCTTTAATAAACCGTTTATTATTATTATTATTATTATTATTATTATTATACACACGGTGGCCGAGCGCGCTTAGTACTCTGTATTGGGAGCGCCATAGTCCATACATGTACTATGGACTATGGGGGAGCACTAGCTTTGGTGTCGGGGGTTCGATCCCACGCGCTGGCAGTGGAAGTTCTCTCAAAAACTTTCCCTGGCCGTGAAGGCAAGGTCTGGACGGACCGTCTCGGGGGACCCACAAAGTCTCCTGCCCACGTCCTACTCCCTCGGGGGTATGTAGGCGCCCTCGTTAGCAGCCAGGATCAGTCTGTTGATCCCTTAGGATAAGATCTAGCTTAAGTCTGTGTATTTTCAGCCCCATTGGCTGCCGGCTTGAAATAAACTGATTATTATTATTATTATTATTATTATCATATAGCAACTGAAGAAAAAAACACACACACACTCACACACTCTCTCTCTCTCTCTCTCTCTCTCTCTCTCTCCTCCCCTCCCCTCCCCTCCCTCCCCCCCCCCCCCCCCCCCCCCCCTCTCTCTCTCACACCTCCAATTACAGGCAAACCTTTACACCCCACCATTTTAACCATTACACACCTCCCCCCGCACCCCGCTTTCAATCCCCCCCCCCCCCC